>CAJUYI010000622.1:62504-112133 GCA_910591695.1 Galerucella pusilla | reverse complement strand
CTATATTCTGAGGGATAATTTACCCTTTTCTTGTATGTCACAGATTTATTTAGTTCTGTGCTCCATGTATACTATCGCAGCGTGCGGCGGACGGTCACAGTACTAATATATTAGATCTGAGATTTAGTAAAGGAGTTAGCCTGCTAGAGGGTGTGCTGTGATCGAAAACTGACAGTGTCTTGTCAGTCAGACGACGGGGTAAATGTTTCTCTTGGTGTGTTTGTAAATTACTTTAAATTTTTGTCTTAAAATTGGCTAGTAGTGAATGGTGGTGACGACATTTATTCCTTATTCCGCTCAGGGCAAAGCCCCACGCGAAATAATTTTGGTACTCGGTTAATAATAATAGTCTTCACCACTTTGGTGTAGAATATACCTACTATTATTATTAATTAATTAAATTAATTATTTTTTTTAAAAGCAGAAACAGATTTTTGGTAAAATGCCCCCCCCCCCAACCCCTTCTAAGATCGACACTTTCATAGTTGTATTCGGATTTGACACACCCTCCTTAACAAAATTCTACATACTTCAAGTGGCTGCCATTATTTTCGAATAAGTTAGCTCCTAATTATTAGGACAAAAAAGGAGATTTTTTTGTAGAGTGTTATACAGGGTATTTTCAAATGACTTATGGTTGGATATGTAACAGGAACTAATTTATGAAGCCGCAATGCACTAAAACATTCGGAGGAGATTGTTGAAAATATATGTCCAAACTTGTGATTTTATTAATAAAAATAGAAAGAATCCATGCAGCTACAGCAATTATTTCCGGCAATCGCCAGTCCTTACAAGGTATGCGATTTTCGATAAGAAAACGTTGCAAATTATGTAAAAATGTTAGTGGACAAAATTTTGAGCATCTCTTAAAATTTGTTGGCTGATGAATTCTTTTATTAATAATTCTTCCCCGAATGTTTTAGATGCATTGCTGTTTTATAAATTAGTTCTTGTTACATATTCCAACCACAAGTACTTGGTAGTTATCGAAAAAAATACAAGAAATAAAAAAAAAATTGATTATTGAAAAGTGATCTTGCAGACTTCATGAAATCAATAAAAATCTTGAAAACTAAATTTTTTTTGATATGTGAAAGTTATCCGGTTTTCACGTGAAACCCATTGAGAAATACAAAATTGAATAAAAATTTCTTCATATGTCAGTGGCGTAAAAAATGGGGGAGAGGAAAGGTAACATATTCTTCCAAATCTACACCACTGGATCAAAAATTAAGAAATATTTTTCCATAAAAATATGCCCTTTTACATTTAAAAACAACCTGCCGAATGTCAAATCAATTTACCCATCCATTTTAAAGTAATCGAATTAAAGCATTTAATTTTTCAAAACTTTAACACTCTGTATTTCGAAAAATAAATGTGCTGGGCCCCTTAATCCTTATATCATTTTGTCCAATTTTACGAGAGGATTCTACATTCAAACGTTGTAAGTGTCATTTGAAAACACCCTGTACAAAGAAATGCTAATTAGCGTAATCAACCAGAAATTTGAAATTCTTTTTGTTGATTTCCGGATATAATGAAAAATATTGAGAGCTATTGTTAAAATCATCCATTAATTCTATTAAATAGCTTCGAACGTGATTTTTAAAAACGTCGAAAAGAATGAAAACATGCAAGCTGTGAATATTTTACTTCATTACGGCTTTTGGCAGCATTTTAATTCGTCGAAAAAAGCGGTAGTGAGTTTATTAAATATTCATTAGAGCATAGCAGAAGAAAATACAGTTTGTTTTAAATTAGGTGAAAAAATATTATTTCTCTACGGGTGTGGAAAATGTACCCATTGGAATGGATATAACAGTGTTCTTTGAAAATCGAGCTCGGTGTATATATACAAGGACTCCAAAACATACATGCTATAAATTGGACAAGACTTAGTTACAGAGCTTAGAAATTGCAACTGAAAATTTGCATGTTGTTTATATTTTCTTTTTTTTCTGGCCAGGAAAGAAGACCAGTCTGAGTTAAAAGACTCGGGATCCGACTAGAAATTCCTTTAGGTCTGAACTATCTCGGTCCAACTGTGTCTAAACTGGTAAAACACTGTAAAGAATCCCTTAACACGCTGGCAAGAGACAACAAAGTGTTTCTAATATGGTTGCCCGCACATGAGGAGATTGCAGGGAATTAAATGGCAGACCAGCTAGCTGAAGAAGGCTCTAAAGGAGCCTTCACAGGTCCGGAACCGTTTTGTAGAATCACAAAGGATTACATGAGAGGGGAAGTCAGTTAAGGAACACAACTCAAATGGAGGCTGACACAAGGACACCTCCATACTAAGAGTCTACTGAATAAGTTAGACATGGAACTCTCGTCCAGGCTGCTGAAAATGGGTACCTAAGAGAAATTTGAAGACAGTTACCGACCTGGTGACTGGACTCCTACTCATATACTCTGCTTCTGTGAGAACTTACAAGGACTCAGACGGAAGCACTTTGGAGTGAAAATAACACAACTATCACAACTACACAACCACCTCTTCACAGATAATCAGCATCATTAAGAATATTGAGGTAAAAGGGGTAATATAGGTTGGAATGAGGTACAATGCCAATAAAAAGCTGGATACCCTGCATATATCCCCATATATGATTTTCTATAATATCCTACGGAGCGTTTATAACAATAAATACCATACTAGTTTCTAGGTTATTATCTAGTAGTAGCCATAATAATGTCAATCAACTAATTCTTTGAAAGATATTTGATTGGTTTATATTTTTGCAGGATTTCTAACGGATACAGGAGGGAATGATTCTTCTAATAATCACATAACTTTGATACCAACTGCGATAATCTATAACCGTACGCAAAAGTCAATTACCGAATTACTTTACAATGGAACTGGGTATTATCTTGAAGACGAAGATGAGCCAGGTAAAAGTAGTTATTATATTCTGCGTTTTTTAGGAGTCATGTTAAAGTTATGTAACGTCAACATTCAGTGTACTACCGCCATATTGAATTATCTCAAATAGCAGCCTAGGGCCAGTGATATCTTTTTAATAATACTGAATGAATCATAGAGATACTACAGATAAAGTTACAGATAGAGTTAACAAGCCAGCCGGGAGTCTGTCAGCATGTAAGAGATAGAAAGTAGTCTATATAATATACACAGACAAAGACAGAAAAACGTCTGCCTTTTTCTCTCTCACCGAAAAGCAGACGGACATTCCCACTTACTCGACGCTCTATGGCTTGTTGCCTCTATCTGTAGTACCTATCTCTATAGAATAAGTACCACATTACTAAGGAAATATCAAATAGCCTGTCACTAAAGATGATAGTACTAGATGTCTGGTGCGGTTTCTCAAGTCGATAACCATAAAATACTTCAACCTAGAATTGTAACTCCTATGTTGTCAGCAGTGACTACTGTTTTAACTGCCATCTGAAGTTTGGCCGCAGGAACTATAAAATTCAGCGGGAATTTTAAATATCAAGTTGATGGGAGAATTTTATATTTTTAAAAAATAAATCGACTGTTTACATAAAGAACACAAAATTCTACTTCTTTTAAAAATATATAAATTATAACTGATAATATTTCGTCAAATCTTGCATCAGAGCTGAACATAAGAGAATATTTGGCAAACTCTTGTTGATGCAAGATTTGGTGAAATACTATAAGTTATAATTTATATGTTTTCATAAAAGCTGCATTTTGTGTTCTTTTGGTAAAAAGTCAATTTATTTCCAAAAAACTTGTGCAGCAGAGTAAGAGTTGAAGCAACATAATGCAACATTTTTGCAGAAGATAAAGTTTGCAATATATAATTTGTGTGTCTAGGAAAAAGTATATGGTGAACGACGAATACTTTAAATAAAAAGACTTTGGGGAATTTAATATTTATTTAGTGATAATAACAACATTTTTAACACACATACCTATACATAACACACAACATACTACCTAACTAGATTATTCCCCAATATTCTTCTATTTTCATTCCTAAAATATTAGTATTTTGTATTATTTTTTCATCCATGTGGTCTGGCATCTAGTTCTAAACAATTCAACGAGGGTAACTTATGAAGTATACCTATACTCATTTCTATATTGTCTTCTCCTTTGAAAGCGTTTTTTTAGAACAAAATTTTATATAGCTGCTTTCATTATTGGATCAACAAATGTTGAATCCTTGTTAGTGTTCATGAATTTTGGAAATTTCATATCGTCTCTCCTCTTGAAATAGTATTAGGTTACTTTTTTACACCATAAAAGTAGCATCCTAATTATTAATTAACCTATAGACTTGCACCTAATATTAAATTTAGGTAATTACCTGGAATGAATAAAGTGAGAACAGCTTTTTTTTCAGCCTCTTTTTCCTGGTACTTCACAATCATCACTAAAGTGTCTAACACAAGCACGGGAATTTTGGTATCTTATTTGTTTTGAAGGCATGCAGTGTAACTTCACATTATTAATATTTCTCAGCCAGGAGTCAGATACTTCAGGTTCACGTTTTGGAAACCGATCTTAAGCACTCGTTTTGTCTCAGCTAAACGAAACACAACAAAGTTTTTTACGTGGTTTATTTATTTTTGCTTCCATTTTGACACCTTGACATTACGATTGTTGATGATCAGTGCCCTCTGCAGTTTGGCCGCATCATAACTTAAAACATTCTCTCCAATCCCAGTTACAATTCTAGGTTGAAGTATTTTATGGTCGATAACGACAAGCACCTATACTAGGTATACCGTGTATCACCTTAGGTTTTTGTATTTATACCTGTGAATTGGAGAACACTAGATCGGTAATTTTTCTGCGTTTATACATAACATGTCGAATCGATAGTAAAGTTTTGTTTACAAGGGCGGTTTATTAATCATGGTTGAAACTGTCATTTACGTAGCCATCAAATAGACATTTTATATTTAACTCGCATATGAAACATTGAATCAAAAATATAGATTTTTTTACTTTTGTGTGTAACCGAAAACTTACTCTGGCTGGCAACACCGTAGGTAATGTCACTTGTCAGTGTCACAAATGATAGACGTTTCACGTAAGAAAAAACTACGTGAAGTTTGCCAACTGTCTTGCGCAGAAATCAAAATCGACTTTGTTTATCTATGTCACCTCGTAGCGACAGTTTCATGCCAATGGCGTTACAAATGACCATCGCCAATCGATTAATTGAAAGTATACATATTTTAAATTCTAACCATACCAATTATTTTCATAAACCACTGTCTATTTTATGTGAAACTAACTCGAAAAGTTTCAAATAATTCCCAAATATGATTTAATATTGCTATTTTGTGGAAACGTTACGCTACTGATTTCAAGCTGATTGTCAATTTTACAATATGGCGCTGGTTTTGACAACTAGTTCGCGCATACGACTGCAACTTCAGGTGGCTTCTTCTCACGCGAAACGGAGTCTAGTACTGTTATTTTTATCTTTTCATTAATCGGTTGTATGATATGTTTGTTCTGTGTTTATATATGAATTATTTGCATTTGTTGGTTTCCTTGGTTATAAAAAATGTTCACAAAAATTTTCACAAAACTTCAGTCACAGAGTGACAATTACATTCACACTTATTTATATTCTGTTACTCTGTTTCTACGTTTTTTCTCTGTCCACTACAAACTTTCATTTCTTACTTCTCTTTTAAAATCTACAAATCACTAAGCTACTCATTGCACTTAACGATTCGACACAACACAATGTGCTATCATAATAGAAATACAGCAAGTATTTAAGAATTCTTTTTTCATTAAAATGTATTTATTATGAGAAAAAAGTCTTTTCAAAACATTTCATATTAAGAACATGATGAAAAATATGGAAACATAAAAATTCGCATTTCAATGAATAACTGTTGTTGCTCTTCAGATTATCATCTTCTTGGGCATTTTTACGCCTACGGGTTTAAGGAGTAGTCGTAAATAACGGCGAGAAGTTGAGATATGAATCGATGAAGTTGTGTCAAATACTTTTTATGTTCACAGTGCCATAAAATCATGTTTATATACTTATATAGTTTGTCTCAAAGTGTATCGTCTTCGTTTTTGATGACAATAATCTAAATACGACCATTTACTAGGTACCTTCTTAAAAAAGTTTTACCTGAAATAAAGCTCAACAACAGTCGAGTGACAAGGCAAGGGCGGGCCTGGTTATTTTTTATTCTTCACAATTAAGGAGGTTATTTTGATGACCATGACCGGTATACAACCTGACGTAGGATCTGGTAGATTGAGGCGTAACATATGGCACTCAATGAGGTCTCACTGCTGCAGACAAATACGGAACCAATCTCACCACAATATGCCTTTCACAGGCCCTACAAGGTAATCATTAAATATAACACACAAGACACATCAGAAGAAGACGCACTCCGCATCTTCAGGGATGGCTCTAAAACCAATATGGGCTCAGAATGTGGAATTTACTCCAGATCTCTGAATCTAAACATCAAATGGGCGATGGGCTGTAATGTCAGCGTTGCTCAAACAGAGCTCACTGCTATCTACATCGCCGCAAAAGAGATTACCAAAAGAAACACCACAGGTAATAAAATTCACATCCTTACGGATAGTAGACAAGCACTACTAGCCCTGAACAGACCACGTATCACATCAGGCCTAGTACTGGAGTGTCACCTGTCCCTGATCGAAGCCTGTAGCAACACGAAGTCACTCTAGGCTGGATCAAGGGGCACAGTAAATCGAAAGGTAACCACATTGCCGACTCACTAGCCAGGAAAGCAGCCTCCCAAAATCTCTTGGGACCTGGCACTTTCATTGGTCTGTCGGCGTCGGCTATGATTGACCTAATAAAGGAACACTCCCTTGATAAGTTTAAGGGTAGATGGGACGATGCAGAAGGTTGCATGCTTGCCAAGGAATTGCTGCAGTATCTGGACAGCAAATTAGCCAAAAAATACGTGACTATGAACAGACATAACCTTCTGAAAGCCACGGGTATTCTGACCGGTCACTGCCACCTACGAATAAAACACCTCTACAGACTGGGTCTGTCTGACACTTCACTATGTAGGGGATGTGAACAGGAAGATGAGACTGTCGAACACATTCTTTGTGAATGTCCGACACTCTCTCAATTTAGGTTTTCTGTGTTCGGCGAATACAGGCTAACACAAGCCAGCATGAGGGAGCGACGAGCCAGAAGGAAGTCTGAACCTCTGAAGGATGCACAATGGGCCAATTGTGGTCTAAGTGCTGTGGGGGGCACCCACCCTTCAAATTCTTACAGATACAGATAGTATTTAATAATATCTCATTTAGGATGAAGGCGAAAAAAATTTGGTCTTCACATATTAAATAGAAAATAAAGGATACAAAAATATAGATACTTGTGAATTTCATCCTTTTGAAAATAATTTTAAATAGCCAGCCACTGGCGATCTCTTCTGCAGCAGCTTTTGGCCATGTAATTTATTGCAATGGGCCCATTATTTTTATGATTGCCGGCAAAAGCTGAGACTATGTACTGTGAGACAATCAAAAACATAATGTTACGAGCTCACTGATTCAGAAGCCGGTCCTGTCGCAAACTATAAATGCGACCTTTCTAGAAAGGTTCTTTCGCAGGTAATATTCAGACTGTTCTCGTAGCGTACAAGGCCACACAATGGTTTATTCACGAATGTTCTTGAATTATACGCAGAGGTGGTATATTCAAGAAGGTTCTGGAGTTACGAAGACCTATATATACGCGGGTTTTTGAGTGAGTCGGGGAGTTGTTCAGTATACAGTGAACCGGTAAACACTTTCAGTATACAGTGAGTGAACAGTGAATATAAATAGTGTTGAAGATAAATTAGGACAATTATTATACCGAGTGTAAATAAATTAGTAGACATTAAGTAGTGTGTACTTATATATATTAAGTTTATTATAGTGTGTAAGTGTTTCTTCAATAAATCAGTAGTAATTAGCCATAGTGAGCGTATAATTTTATCCCACGGTAAAAACAGTTCAAATAAATAAGAAAAACATTACAATAAGTTTTATTTTTGCCAGTTCTAGAAAAACCAAACTTGTTCGATGCAATGTGATTTTTGGACGGAGATTGGAAAGAACTGTCACAAAATACCGCAAAACTATTTTCTTTGATTGTTGTTGGAACTAATACGACCGGACAAACACAATGAAGTATATCTATCGACTGACCAGATTAACATTTCTCTAACATTTATAAACTCAATAAATTAACCTAAAAAAAAGACTACCTTGACGTTAGAAACTTTTATCGAACTTCTCTACAAATAAAATTCAATTTGGAAATGTAGTAAACTTTAAGCGAAAATGAAGTTGCAACGGCTATGAAAAAGTTTTATTTTCCGTACCTTTACAGAATTGAACAAGGAAAATGCTTTTAAGCCAAGGACAAGCGATTACTTTTCATCATAAATTATGTTTTCACCATATTTTCAACAACTGAAAGTTCGAAGAGTTGTTAATGGTTGTAAGATTCATGAAATTATAATTTAAAGTGTGTCAAAAATTTGAAAGTTAATGCAAGAAAACCAAAACCTAAACCTCTGTCTAAAATAAGTATTGTGTTTAAACCTGGACGTTCTAGGAAACCTTTACTGCCTCTAATGTTATATATTTATATTTGGTGACATTCACTGAGACCTTAAACATCTATTATGCAGCCTCACTTCTAATTAGTTTCTGAGAAAAGTCTCAGAGACTAGTAACTCCTCTAGTCCTAATTCACGGAGGAATTTTGAGCACTACTCGATTTTCTCAATGGTCAGATCTTCTCCTCTTTTCGGCGTTGACTGTTTCATCCAATTTAAGTTATTACCGCAAAAGGGTTTCGGCTCCCAATAGAGTGTTTCAATCCCCCTCGTTGCTAGTTGATCTGCTATTTAATTGCTCTCGACTAGTTCATTCAGTTTCCCATACCGTTTTAGAACTGATTGAGCAAAAACTCAGTGCTTTAATGGTCGCTTGACTATCCGACATGATGATAATACTTTGCCTTTTATATCTTTCATCAATATTGCAAAGGGGATACCTTTATAGAGTGAATTTCCGCTTTCCAATGCTGCTGAAGAGGATGGGAAAGGTTGTAGCAGCCTGCTCGTCTTGAAGAGACTAAATAAAACTCTCTTTCATTATTTGGATCCCGAGATCGAGAAGATTACGAGTAGTTTGTCGAGAATACCTACAGTTTCCTGGAACACAGTTCTGGAGATACCTACAGTTCCTGGGAAGAATAGTTCCTGGGATTAACAGTTCCTGAGATACAAGTTCCTTGGTGACAAACAAGTCCCTTGAAAAATTTCCTAAGGCTACAGTTCCTTGAAGACATATAGTTTCTTGCATAAAGTTTCCTGGGATACAATTTCCCGAAGCTACAGAATCCTGGAATGAAATTTCCTAAGGCTAGAGTTCCTTGGAGTACATCAGGCCTTTGGATGACGCAGGTACACAAAGATATTTTTCAAAGTTTAAATATGTAATGTATAAAGTTGGGCTTCATCTTCATAAACATATGTATATGTGCTAAGTATTATTTTTTGTTGTATTTGCTACTAACCCTTTTTTGTAATTTTAATACTGTAATTATATACATTTTTTTTACTCAGTTAGTAAATGTTTAATTTGGCCCATTTATCGTAAAAGTATATTTATTTCGGATAGCCAAGCGGCGTCAAAAGCATTTTGCTCTTTCTTAAAGACTCAAAAAGTATCTGGATCCCCTGTTACTCTGGTATGTAGGGGTTGAGGATTTTATTCGTATTTGTCTCCTGTACTTCCTTTTTTAATTTCACAGCTTATCCCTCTACCCAAGGAATTCGATGTACAACTTTTTTTTTTTTATTCTGTTATTTAACGTCGGTCTATTTCTGCGACTGTGGCTAATCACCGACGCCGGGAGCACTCTACCCCTAACCGGAAATTTTGGCGAACCCACTAGTGTTCCAACCAGTGGTAGCGTTCTTTAACGAGCCCGACATCCATGGACTCGGGACCTCGGTTTTACGTCTCCTCCGAAAGACGGCATATCTACATTATACCTCGTGCTCATTGGTATAATGCCTGCGAGCTGTGATATGCTAGTCCGCTGCAGGCTGTACGGGCCCCATACGATGGTTTTCCCTGGCATGGTCGTCACCCATCCAAGTACTAACCATGTCCGACCTTGCTTGACTGTAATTATCGCATCGAACGCGTTCCACTACAGTGCTGGGTCGTCGCCCGATGTACAACTTTAAAATCATAGACAACCAGCCCCTAACGTAACGTAACTAGAGTCTCAGCTTCATTTTACAATAAAAAAAGATATCGCAGAATAATAATAATAATTATAACGCTTTATAAGTTAGTGACAGTGACCGTTCAACTAAGAAGCAACAACTACTTCCCGGTCTATAGACACCGACAGATATTGAATTACACTTCAAAGTCGAACGGGGTTGGTATGGGTATATCTACAAGATATTTAACACCAACCATTCTGGTTTAGAATTAAAAGGGACAACATAACTTGTAGACCGGTTTCGGCGTATTTGCGCCTCATCATCAGTACAAGGTATATGTTCTCCGTCCACGAGTTCTAAGAGCTTAATCACAAACTGAAGAAGACACTAAAATCACAATCAATACACGTCCTTCAGTAACGGAAGTGTAAAAGTCACTCAACGGTAAAAGTTATGACACCTCCAACTGCAAACCAAAATCCAAAAATCTGACACAGGCTTCGTGGGTAGGCTATTAAATACGACAAAATTACAGGAAACTGTAATAATACTTTGTTAAGAAAAAGAGACAATGCCACAATGCTATAAAAACGATAACCCAGATTGTTGGATTCAATGATAAAAAAGAACGAACACTTTTCAATTTACTTTTTCTACTCTTTGCTAACACAATTTTATAAATTAAATAGAACAGAAATCCACACCCTCCAAACGGGAAGAACCTCAATTGGATTTACTTTGAAAAAAAAAGGAAATCAAAGACTAAGGCGATTCGTTCAAACGTGGCTACGAGGGGTTTGCTAAAATTTTCAACAAATAGATTTTCACTCGTCTCTTGTTTTTTTCGTCTGCTCGATTCAATACGGCCCTGTTTGCTAAAACCAAAACCACGTAACTGCTGCAGAGTATTTGAGACTAATCTCTAGGTGATATGATCAAATTTACAACATTAATGGAGAACTGAAGCTCTTGCATCACATTGAGTTGGGTTTGTGCTAGCTTTATGCTACATTTCAAGTTTAAATGGATATATATTGCCTTTGTAAATCAACGGTATCGTATAGACGATTTTGAGCGACATAATATAATGAACGCTTTAAAGGGGTAAACAGGGTTAGGACAGTGTTTCCTCAATGATTTACATTACTGTTTTTATAGTATGAAAAATGGATACTTATATAGTTTATTTACGATAAAAAGACGTTGCAAAACAAAATATTGTGATGTTGCCAAGCTGTAGTTTTTTCATTACTTAACGAAAACTAGAAAAGTAAATCTGATGTGAGATTATGACAGTTATTAATAATAATAAATACAAATAGCCAATACTATTACTTACGTCTCTTACAGCAGTAAGCGGGAGAAGGGGGCCCCCATTTCAGCATTCTCGTTCAAAATAGCTTAACAAACATGTTACCATCTCTTGACATTTACTGTTCAGCTGCTTCGGCATTTCATTAACTACACACTGCAGATTTGCCTGAATAGTTAGTTATAAAAATAACTGTTTTTTTAATCTTAAAGAAGCAATGAATTTAAAAGCACTAAAAAAATATTAGATGATGATCGAATGTCAATAAACGTCAAAACAAACTGGGGAATTTTACCTGTTGATCTGACAACGTCTTGAAGTTTTGCCAACCCGTTAGCGGTTGAGGATAAATTGTAATTACGGTTGATAAATTAATATTTATTTTGATAAGCAGGAAAGTAACTAAAAATCACGTCATTTTTTTTATCGTAAAAACCTAGTTTATTCAAACTGTATATTAATAGTATATTACATTATAAGAGTTGTTGTAAGTTGCTTATTACATGCGAATAGAAAAATTGTGGTAATTCTATAAGCATGTAATAAGCTTATAACTCTAGTTGTGTACTATACTTTTTCTAAGAACAACTTCATTAATAAAAATAAAACGCATAAATAGCATTGTACATTCACACTAACAGCTAGTGACATCGAGTCTAATTAGTTATTAAACGTCAAAACAACCTCTACTAACTCGTTTCCATGGTTACTCGAAACCATTGACTGACTAGGCTTGGGTGATAGATTCTAGAACTAAAACGTAATTTTTTATATTACGTGCTAGTCATTACGTGTCAGTATCCGTAATGATCTATTTACTTAGTAACCAAATAGTAGGTAATATGGAATTTACTAGTATGAGGGTAGAAAAATATATATTAAAGTATAATACCATAAAATGTTTGATGAATTTCCTTGAAAATCACCGACGATAGTAGCGACCCCATATTGCAGGTCACAACCAGACTCAGCATTTTGCATACATACTTTTATTCTCTTCCATATGAACCTCTAAATGCTATCAAGAAAATAGAAAATTGAATTTTTTGTAAGTCTCAAATAGAAAAATAGGATATTAAAGTATAAGTGGATTTTAAGGTCTTTATAACTCGCGCGATTTTTCGAGCACGACTCCAAAGCCGGAGTGCTCGAAATAGAGCAAGTTATATAGAGACCAGTTATCCACGAATACTTTACGCTATTTTTTTTATTGGTGCACTTTGAAATTATAAATACTGTTATTTATTACTACTACAACAAGAAATGGAAATAAGAACTAATAATGTAAAATAATTGAATTGCGTTGTCATGGAAATGATGAAAACATAAACTAACTTGCATTTTGATGGAAGTGCAACCTTATTGAGCTCTGAGAATGTTAACAGTATTAATTTCAATACCATTTCCTCCGATTTGAAAAATCGAAATGTTAATATCTTAAACAATACCAACTGTACTTTCCTTTTTCATTTATAAAATTGAAATTGTTAAATATTGTTCGAATGACGTTACAAAGTACTCCCGTCAGATCAATAATGAAAAAATTGTCATTCAGACATTTCGTTTCTCGAGTTGTTAATGTTGCCATGGTAACTTTAAGAAACGCGCGTGTTTTAAAGTTCGATTTAAACACGCTGAGGCGTGCTTTAAATAGGTAAAATGATTTACCAATAAAAAAAAACATTAGATTTGCAATGTTTAACATTTTTCTTAGAAAAAAAATATTTTAGTTTCATATAGAGCACAATACTGTTAGATTTCTTATTCTTAGATGTACTCTCAACCCATGTCAAGCAGCTAATGCCGGGCACAGTAGTGGGGGTATACTGTGATGCCGGGACGGATACACAGGAAGTAGGTCTCCTACCCTGCGCCCGCCCTCTTTGGCGCGCATGCGTGAGCGGTTGAATGATTGTAAGAGCGCCAAATTTGAATATCTTAAACGAGATCTAACAATACTATGGAGAAATAAACCGCAAATTTTCAAAGAATTAGTTGAGAACTTTTGATCGATGACCCAATAGGTACCGCCCGAATTGGCACCTTAAAAAGCCTTCCTTCACATGCTTGCGAAATGCATAACAATTTAGAATCTTAGTGCACTTACCTAACTGAAGCCTGCGGATATTCTGAAATTTTCCGTGGAAATAGGACTAAGAGAAATACTATAATGGTTTCAGTTGAGTATAGATTCGTCCTCGTTCGACAGAAAGGTTTTTCCATGCTATTCATCATATCTATTAGTTTTTGCCCGCGTACCATTTGCTTTATTGAAGGACTTTGTAAGATATGTCTTTTTGGTCATCTCGAGGCTTTCCAAAGTAAATAAAAAGCTAGTTAGAAAACTTGGATGGGTTCACTCAGGTACTTATAAATATTATTATTTCTCACTTTTCGGATTTCTCTTCTAACTGCTGTGTGGCGTTATTATATAAATCCTTCTTAATCTTATTTCCTCAGACATGAGTATTACCTTTGGTTCTAGGATTAATATTGCGAGTATTATCCCACGTAGATTCCTGGATACCGTCAACAAATAATACTACTTCCTTATGTAACTGTTCTTAGTTTCTTAAAGGAACTTGTTTACTTCAAATTGGTTTGGTTTGTTCTTAACAGTCCAGGCACTTGAACTAAATCTTTGTACCATTACCCATGTTACCTACTTCCATTCCAGAAGCTTGTCTTCTATATACAGGCCACCAGTTTAACTGGATGGATTTTCGTTAGTTGTGATGTTTGTATAATCTTTTTTTCAAAGTGCTTCTGTCTGAGACCTTGTAAATTCTCACAGAAGCGGAGCAAATACGTTTACTAGCTTTGCCTATTTTGTGCAGATGCTTCCTCAGGGTGCGGTGTCGTCACCAGGACGGTTACAGTCTTCAAAAAATGTCTTTGACCAAGTTTTATCAGCCTGGACGAGAGCTCCTTATCCACTTGATGCAGTAAACTTTTTGTATGGAGGTGATGTTGTGTCTGCCTCCATTTGAGCTTATGTAATCCTTTGTGATTTCACAAAACGGCTCCGATCCCCTTTAGGACCTTCTTTAGTTTACTGATCATTACCTACAATCCCCTCATCTATCGGCACCAATATTAGAGACACTGTTGTCTTTTACCATCGTTAATGGCCTCTTCATAGGTTTTAATTTTTTTTCCGGTATATCCTCTTTTGATGTTTTCATCATTGCTGGTTATAGCGGCAACAGTCTCTGCTTGAAACACAGCCGTGTATCGACCAATGCTAAGGAACATTTTCTTCCTAGGTTCATTCATACCAGTGCCATGCTGAATTGATTTATTCACCTGAATAGGATGGAAATCCAAAGCTTTTCCAGTCTGTTAGTCTATTGACAAATCAAGGACTTGAGTACTTACTTTTGTCTTTATTGTGAAGTTATAATTTTAACGAATATAGCCTCGAGCTTGATTTAGATTGGAAACATTTTTAGTTGATTGCTATACATCTTTTTATTTACAGGCTTAACTGATCTACACACATTGTTGTTGGCATGTTTCGCTACACTTGTCTTTTTGGCAGTTACTGTATCAGCAGCATTTGGTATTAGGTAAGTGAAGAACAATTGGAAAGCATAAAAAATTTGACAAACAAACATTTTTTTTTTAATTTTACATTTTAAGATCCCTTGTATGTCATTTTTATGCCAACCACAAATTCACCACGTTTCTGTATAATGTATTTTTAAAATAACAATTTTCCGTTGCTACGAATTTTTGATTTTTCAGATTATTATGGAAGAAGTATAGCAGAAGCAAACAAAATTTGCAGTACGATGGGATATTGCACAGAGAAGGCACTTCCGAATCAATATCTAGGCCATTACATTCCCATCTTCTCGAAGATAAGGTAAGTGAAAATTTTAAATTTTCACGAAATCTGTTTCCAAAGAGCCAATCAATAAGTCTATACCTTAAGGACATTTTTATCTATAAGACGTCGATGTATAGGTATACATAATGGGAAGATGCAGTGACAGGGGTGTGTGCAAACGACCATGGTAAAAAGGGGAAAATATATAAAAAAAAAGATTAATGTTGGGAATCTGAGAATTTACCTATAAGCTACAGAATCTGTAAGATATAAGATCTGTAACTTGAACCTTTACAGATTTGTAAAATTTGCTATTCTGGAACCAAATCTGTAAGAGCGATAGTTACAGATCTTTACCTTATATATGTGTGTGTACCGACCTGGTAAACCTTAATACTAATTGATATTCTCACTATTTGTAATGAAATAATGGCGTAAGTGAACTACTGAAATAATATATTTTTTGCGCGATGGATCTTTTTTGTTTATTTACAGCATCGGTTGTCAGGACGGTGGGTTGTGTTTACTGGTTTCTAAGTCTAACACGTCGGTAAGTGATTTACTTACCGTTCAGACGTCGGTAAGTAAGTCTTAGCCCTACATACATTTAAGTGGTCCTAAATAATATATTACTTCATTCATTACACGAAAGGAACAAAAAAAAATAAGATCTATATTTTTTTAATGAACAGAAACGAACAGAACAATATAAAAGGTAGAACGTGTCGCGGGACACACGGTAGGAACTTTAGTTCCTTTTAAGCAAAAGTTATGTAATACATCTGACGTTATAGATAAACAATTTGCGTATTCTTTGGTGGTTGAGTAGTAAACACACCAGACTCTCCCGCGGTGGACCCGGGTTCGATTCCCCGCGAGGAATTTTTTTTTATTGTTAATTTTATTTTTAAATGATCATTCTGCTTGATATTAATAACGACAACAGGTAGACGTTTGAAATATTTAGCAGAATATTCATTATTATAGATAATGGTACGGTACCCTTCATGAGGGAGTCCGACTGGCAACATCTACTTATAACAGCATCGTATATTTAACAAAGGAAACCGTAGCATTATACAAATTGGACATTCAAGAACTGTACGTTTATCACAAAATTAGTGGAAACATAAAATTGAATTGTTAAATTTTTAATTTGAAGTTATAATATTACAGTTTATAGAAATTTTTGTTTTTTAGATTTTTTCCTCGATTTTTTCCTAAGTGGGTCGTAGAAAAAATATGCTGCTCGACTCGTGTGTATTGTCCATATCGCACTTGAACGATTGAGCACTCCGCCTACGGCGTCGTGCTCCATCTTCGTCCTCGTGCGATATGAGCATCATCACTACAATTTCTTTCAAAATATGCCCTTTTACATTTAAAAACTACCTGCCAAATGTCAATCAATTTATCCATCCATTTTAAAGTTATCGAATTAAAACATTCAAGTTTTCAAAATTTCAACACCCTCTATTTCGAAAAGTAAATGTGCTAGACCCCTTAATCGCGCAAAAAAAATTATGGAAATAACAGTGAAAATTTATCCGAACAAATTCAAGTAGATCACTAGCACTGCGAATACCAGTTTTGCATAGAATTTCAATATAGCATCGGTGGTTCAGTGGTTAGAATGCTCGCATTGCACGCGGGCGGCCCGGGTTCGAATCCCGGCAGGAGCATATTTATTATTATGAATCGCTGCTTCGTAAACGAGAGAGAGACTAAGGAGGCACAAGCACGCAAGCAAGGCACATAACGAAGCAACGTAACATAACGTAGCGTAACGTAACGGGTAACGGTCAGATCTTTTGTGTCGCGACCCCTGGTCGCTCAAACATAACCTGGCGTAAAGAACTAAAGTTCCAAAAAGTAATAAATAGCATGAAAACAATTTCACCAAAATGCAAATTATATTTTAAACGGATCGAGAAGTATAAACGTCACTTTTGACATTTCGCTCACTTCGGAGAAATTTGAATTATATTTTAAACTGATCGAGAAGTATAAATGTCACTTCTGACATTTAGTTCATTCCGAAGAAATTTAAATTATTTTATTCGAAGTTTATTTCAATACGATCGCGCAAAAAATGGTATAAGCATTTTGAACGTTAAGGGTGATACCGGTCTCCATCAAAATTGGAGGCTTCGCTACGCTCAGCCTCCAAACATTGCTGTCGACCGGTAAACAACCCTTACAGTTCTTGATACTTAATATACTATTTATTCGAAATTTAATACGATCGCGCAAAAAATGGTATAAGCATCTCGAACGTTAAGGATAATACCGGTCTTCAACAAAATTGCTGTCGACTGGTAAACAACCCTTACCGTTCTTAATACTTAATATACTACAACATGTTATTCATTTATTTAAACATATCTACGTATTTTGTAGATTGCAAGGTGTGAAAAAATGACCAAAAATACGTCTCCAGGGCAATTGGGTAATTAGGTACCTACTTACAATTCATGAAAATTGATTGCATTTTTCGCGCTAATACTATAAACCCTACTTTAGATCCCAATTCTTCAATAAAAAAGTGGGAAGAACTAATGGCGCAATTAAATGCGCAATTATTTAAATGCATTGTAAAAAGACTGTGGATTAATTATTATTACAAAGGGATTTCCTAAATTATTCTCCATAACATGAGGTCTTAAATTATGAATTAAGAATGGAACACTATGTTTGTCCAACCGAAATCTTTGTCCAAAATGCCTGTCTACAGGGACGTATATAAGGGGGGGGTTTGGGGGTTCAAACCCCCCCCCCCAAAGAAAATACAATAATTTTTTATTAGCATACTGCCGCAATATTTGAATTACATTTAATACGAATTACGAAATACAAATAATATATGTATTTTTCATCAATATTGGATCTGAAGCTTTAAGAAACTGAATTTCTAAGTACTATAGTAGTTGCGCCTGCCAAGTGTGAAAAAAGTTAAGTTCAGTTGATATAAGTGTTCCAAGAGTAACTGGAAGACAAATCAACCACAGTAATGTACCAGGGGATACAGCTGAAGTTTACTATCGGCGGAACATATTTTACCCATTTATCGAACATGTAGTCAACGAAATTGAAGCTCGTTTTAGGCCCCACGAAGAAACAATTTCAGGAATTCAGTTGATTTTTCTGACCGGACCCAAAATAGTGACAAAGCAAAGAGATGTATTTCAAGAATAGGGGAAATATTTCTTAGTGAAGCTGAAAAGAAAGTTGTGGTAAGCGAGTATGAGCTTTGGCACAACCTCTGATGCCTTAGAAGCTATGGATCGATGTGATGAACTTTTTTTCCCAACGATTAAGAAGCTTCTTCAAATCTTGGCAACACTTCCAGTTTCAACTGCCACGCCTGAACGTATTTTCCACACTTAAACGGCTGAAAACGTATTTAAGGAACAAAATGGGAGACGAGCGGCTTACAGGATTAGCGCTTATGAGTATTCATCGGGATGTGGCAATAGAAATAGATTCCTCATCAATTGTGAAAAACTTTGCTGAAAGAAGAAAGAGGTTAAATTTACTTTTGTGAGATTAGTTTTCTGTTTTAATGAAAGCTTCAATTTTCAATCATCTATCATTTTTTTAAATAGGTGCTCCCAAGTTAATATACAGATAACATCTCGGCTGGTATGGGAATGCGGCGAAGAACTTAGAAGACTGGCGACTCGGAACAGTGTAACACTGGAGTGGCTACCAGTTCACAAAGGAATCGCTGGCAATGAAAAAGCTGACGAACTTGCAAAAGCAGGATCGTCAACACTGATGAACGGACCCGAACCATCTGTGGGCATCCCCAGATGCTCCACTAGGTCATGGTTAAAAGGGTGGGTAAAAGAACAACACAAAAAACACTGGAAGAATACACCCAGGCAAACACATGGGAAGAAATTTATGAAAGAACCATCAGAAAAAGTAGCAAAAGAACTGCTCTTTGAGCAGGAACAAACTACGCACTATAACGGGGCTCCTTACGGAACACTTTTCCACAAAGGAGCACCTGAACAAAATAGGACTGTATAACGAAGACCTCACATACAGGAGATGCAAAAAAGCTGTGCACATATTATGCAACTGTAAGACGCTGGACCACAGGAGGCAAAAACTATATGGAAGACCCCAAATGACTCCAGAAGACTTCTACAACCAACCAGTAAAGAACCTGTATGAGCTAATACAGGGAACGGATTGGCTGAATAGGCTGTAGTCAGAACACTAGGAGTATCCACAATACGCCCAAGAGGCTGAGGTGTTGCCGACGAAGAGACGGCTCCTTTAAAAAAAAAAAAATATATATATATATATATATAAACATGGTTATAACCCTGTCAGCAGAAAGGAGCGAAACGAAAAACGATGTTTAAAAATACTTTTAGATGTAGATAAGTCAAACAAAGAATTAAAAAAAAACTTAACATTATTTCTTTTACTTGAAAAATTGCTTTAATGCGTGGCACTCGATTTTTTTGCCTTTGGCGGCGCCTTCAATAAAGCTTTCTCCTTCTGAACCTATCAGATGAAAAAAACCAAACCCCCCCCCATGAAAAAGCTATAGCTACGTGACTGCCTGTCTACCATATCAAACGGATTTAAATGATCCCTTAAGTGTCTTCGTTGGATTCTCATATGATTTCTGGAAAAATGGAAAGTGCATTTTATAATAATACCATAACAATTATGTACAAACCGATTCTCATCCTCCTCCAGAATACTGGCGAAAATATTTAATTGTCCGTTGATATTAATGTCAATGATGTTCAGTTAAAAACTTAATAGTCACTTAAATATCACAAAAAAACTATAAACTCTACAACTTTTTGACTAACAATTCACGGAAAATGATAATTATAATAAAAGTACAACGCTCTGTACCTCACCCTGTACTGCTTACAGTGACAGATGTCTAGCGTGTAAATATTTACGAATCTGTAAGGAATCTGTAAGTAACAGGTGAGGTTAGAATCGCATTTCCTGTAACTCTTACAGATTTCGGCTTATAGATCTTACAGATTTTCTCATTATGGTGGAATTCTTTATTAGAACTATATCAATAACTTATCAATTCAATGCTTTGTTTTTGAGCCCTGTGTATGAACTCTTAATGCTAGGAAGAAGAAGTCCTTTATTATCTCTGTTTTTTCAATGATCTTATCAACTAAATTGGAGTTTAAATTAAAAATCATTGAACAAAGACACAAACAATAATAATTATTTGTCTTATTTACTCTATATATAGACTCTAAATATATTTATTGTATTACTGGTTGCCTATAAACTAGTTATGTAGTTCGCTATAATATTTAGCGAATGAATAAAACATTCATTCATGATATCGCAAGTTTTCATACAATAAAATTAAGTTGCTCTCTCTCTGTTGAAAATGGGGAAATATTATAATAGATACATAGATGGAGTGGTAATCGTATATTGCACTGCGGTCTTCTGAATCTAGAAAACATTCTCCAGTCCGACACTTTGTAAGTAGCCTATCATCCATCCTGGAGAATGAATTTTTCCTGTAATTTCTTGCCGGTTGCTTTCATAGTCTAGTACAAGAAACCGCACATTAGCTAGGCAGTCCTCTTCTAGGTGACATAATCTGCACATGGCTTCATCTGTTAACCCCATTAGCTTTGCGTGCCTGTTAAGCTGTTAACAAAGCTACTAAAACTTTACAACTTTGCCCACGAAAATATTGTTTTCAGTTAATATATTTCTGTGAGATTTTTTTTTGGTAATTGCGCTTATCCCAAAAGTTATGTTTTTGCATCAAGAATCATTAGTTCCAGTGTTGTTTCGATATCTTTATAGGAAGTATCCGAAAACAAATAAAAAGAGGGTGGGCAAAGTTGTCAGCAAAATTTTCAACTGTGCCCACTCATTTAAAAATCATCGTTGAGCAATTTTAGAACATTTTATTACAACTTTGCCCTCATATTATGTTTTTAAAAAATTTTCTGCATGTATGAAAGTTGAAAAAACGGCTGAATACTTATAATAAATGTGTTTTTATTGGAAAAAATAGGAAATATCTCAAAAACTTAAAACAAATTAACAGTTTTCACTCATAAACTACTAAATAAACATTTTTTCATGGAAAAATAAAAAAACTAATACAGTTTCATTGCTGAACAAAAAAAAAACGTAGCATTCTCATTTAAATATTAAAAAAATCAACAATATTTTGGGAACTCATATTTTATACTCCTCAGAGCATGAACAGCCTGTGGAAGTGTTTGCTTACTATAGTTTTTATAATGGCGCGCTCCCAACTTTCTCCTATCAGTACCTAGGTACCACGTGCAAAAATATAAATCAGTTTTCATTTTAAGCATTACTATAATTATCCTACAGTATTATTATTATTATTGTTTATAAACAAAATAAGCTATTTGAAGTGAAAAAAAAAACTTTTTCTTGAACGAAAAACTCCGAACAACATTGCCAACTTCTTCTTATCGCCAATAAGGACTTTCTTATACACTCAGTAGAAATTACACAAAATCACGTTGATAACAAAACATCAAGGTACGCCCATACCAAATTTTGTGAGATATTATTGATAAACAAAGTCACAGCAAACCTTAGCTTTTCATGTTCAAAATCGACAAAAACCAGCCTAAATTACCCTACCTGCTTCCGAAGAGCAACACAAGCTAACAGTGGTTAGTGCATTACTGAGAGTTGAAATGACTTGCTAAGGAACGTTTGCGACCGTTAGAACGATTTTACAATGTTTCCGGAGTTATAAAAAAAACATGTTTACAGCCTTACATATGGGCAAAGTTGTGACCTCTGGGCAAAGTTGTGAGGTTTCACGGTACAGCTTCTACAGTTTTTCTATCTGTGTCTGTCCTGGTGAGATTTCCCACCTGTCTAGAGATTTTTGAGCCGCTCACTTTCTTGTCGCTATATTTATTGTCGACTTTGCGATGCCGCAGAAAGATTCCGGTTCAATGATTGGCATTGATGACCCTTGTCTGACCGTTTCATCCACCAATTCGTTGCCCTTATGATGTTCGTGCCTTGGTATCCAGGCTACCATGACCTTGCAATGATCTCCAAGTGCGTTTAAGACAGATAATAATATGAAAACCCATACTAGCTTAAGACCTCTATGGTATCAAGTGCCTTCAGTGCAGCTTGGCTGTCGGTGGAGATAGCAACTGAACGTTTTGTCGCTTCTTTTCGTTTAATTTCTCCACCGCAGTGGTGAATCACCGCACAAATTTCCACTTGGAAAATTGTGACGTCCTTAGAAGGGTTATTGGAATAGCTATCCTTTGTTTCAGTGCACAATTCCGGCCCCTACCTCTACTTCTGTCTTGGAGCCGTCCGAATACGATCGCACTTGTGGGAGTGGGTTTTATGGCTCCCGTAATACATAGGCCAGCAAGCCTTTGAGTTATTGTGATTGTTTGTGGTTAATTAAATTTTGCAGACTCGTCTAGGACCGATGACAATACAATATAGTGGTAAAATATAGGGTATTCTATTTGAAAAAAAAACAGCTTTGATGTGGTATCGAGGTTGAAGTCTTTAGTTATAAACCGTATTTTTTAAACTAGGTATAATTTATTTTAATAGTTATTTACGCAACTAGATATGAAAAGAGCGATATTGTTCAACAAGCGTAATATTTGCCAAAACGAGCGCTAGCGAGTTCTGCAAATTACGCGTGTTGAACAATGTCGCTCTCTTCATAACGTGTTTACGTACAACGTTTTATCAAATTCCGCGCTATAATAATATTTAATAAAATCTTCAATTACAATGGTAATATTCAAGAGGATTCAAATGGTTTTAGAAGTATTGTTACTATGAAGTATTCATCCGCTAAAGCGTCGTTCGGCCATCTGCAATAGCGTGCGGAAAAGTATCACTTTTCGCACTAGTTAGGTAAGCTACTATTTCATAACTGATATATGAAGGTTATGAAACATGTGACGTTACCTAACGTCAAGGAGTGACTTAAAATGTCACATTTGTTAGCGGAATTAGACAAATTTATTTTCACTTCCATTTAAGCTGAACAGTATAATTTGGAAAGCAGTAAATTGAAGAAAAAAGCTCACACAACAAAAACTCGGTAACTATTCAATAATCTATTGTCTCTCTTCTTCTTCTCTTTCACACTCGAACAAAAAAACTATTTCCATCCAGTCAATTGTGTCGAATGCTGTTCTGCCCAACGGAGTATATTAAAAAGAAATTCTCTGACGTGGAAAGTAATAGTTGAAAAAAAAGGGCTACGACCAGATTCGTGCATTTGGACTTCCACTCCCAGAAATGAATTTGATAAAGCCAAATTGTGAGTACTCGACCGTAACAACCAGAGGCGTTTCAACTGCATTGCGTTATGGGTGAAACGTTTTTGAATAATCTCACTCTTAGGACTTAATTTTCGAATCACTTAAAAAATAGACTGATTTTCTGGCACAAAACGCGTTTTCTAGAGAGCATAAGTGGTGAAACGATTTTTAATTAATAACAAAAAGCATAGAGTGTTTTATTATACAGGGTGTAACAAAAAGATTGTTCATACGTTATACCACTTAACTTTGGATCAAAAATAGATACATTGAATTTATGTACAAAGGTACATCAAAAATGTTATATGGTGAAAATTTGAATCAATTTTTTGAACGTTGTTCTTAAAGTTTAAATGTTTTTTCAATAAGTTTTATTATGTAAGATAGTGTAAGATTCCACTGAACATCCCTCGTACAAAATATTAACATATTGGTATTGAGGACAATGAACTTGCTGATCAGCTAGCCAAAAATACTATACAACACTAATCAAAGCCCGATAAGATGGGCCATATCGGGCTTTTCCCCCTTCAAGTCACCAGGACCTGACGGAATAAGACCAGCCCTACTTCAATGGGGAATGGATACTCTTATGCCGCACCTGGTTGGAATTTTTAGAGCCTCTTTAGCTCTGAGGAATATTCCCAGTAAGTGGAGAGAAGTACGAGTGGTATTTATACCCAAACCAGGTAGGATGGACTACACCTTACCAAAAGCATTCCGACCAATTAGTCTCACATCGTTCTTTTTAAAAACAATGGAGAGGTTATGCGAGCGGTATATAAGAGATTAAGTGCTAGTTCACAATCCACTTCATCCAAATCAGCATGCATATACTCCGGGAAGGTCCACTGATTCGGCCCTTCACCAAGTGGTTGGCAGAATCGAAAGATCATTGGACAACAAAGAATCCACCCTGGGTATATTCATAGATATCGAGGGAGCGTTTGATAAAACAACCTTTCCAACAATTACCCAACAACTCAACTCCAGGAATGTACCTCTGGTAGTAGGAGAATGGATACTCAAGATGCTCTCTAGTAGAGCAATAAGTATCAATGTAGAAGACATCACAGTAAGAGGACTGGTCATGAGGGGATGTCCACAAGGAGGAGTCTTATCACCCCTTCTGTGGAACATAGTCCTAGACACTCTGATTAATCACCTCAACAACAATGGATTCTACACAATTGCATACGCAGATGACATAGTTATCTTGCAGACTGGCAAATTTGTGAACACACTGTGCGATAGAGCGCAGGATGGGCTTAAATTAATTGAAAAATGGTGTAAGGAACACTCACTGTCGATCAATCCCAGAAAGACTGAGATGATTCTTTTCACCAGAAAAAGAAGTTTATCGTGTTTGAAACCTCCCGAAATCTTCAAAAGCAAACTAAACTTTTCGGAAGAGGTGAAATACCTTGGTATTACCCTCGACAGGAAACTAACATGGAACTCTCATCTACACAGCAGAGCAAAAAGAGCATATGTGGCATATGAGCAGTGTCGGAGGACAGTGGGACGCACATGGGGTCTGTCGCCCCGTGTGGTCACTAATAAGACCTATGTTAACGTATGGAACAATTGCATGGGGAACGAAGGTTCTACAAGCAACGGCCATCCAAAAATTATATCAAATACAGCGAATGGCTTGTTTGAACATCACAGGAGCCATGAGAACAACACCAACTGCAGCAATGGAACTAATTACTGGTCTGACCCCTCTGGACCTACACGTCAAGGAGGTTGCGTTAATGGCCATGGTACGATTGCGCACGGCTGGTGTAAACCCCGAAGTAGGAATGGGCCAATTGAGGTTGAGCCTATGGAAGGAAGCGCTCACTGCGCTACCTCTCCTGCAGGCAGCCAACGATGCAATTGAACCCAGGTTTTTGTTTAACAAACCCTACAAAATTCAAATAAAACAGAACACAAAGCCAGATGCTGCAAATGCAATACGCATATATACAGATGGTTCAAAAATGAAAGAAGGCTCAGGCTGTGGAGTTTACTCGAAAGCATTGAGCCTCAAGATTGAGTGGGGAATGGGAAACAATACCAGCGTGGTTCAAACAGAACTGGCTGGTATCTCAATTGCCACAAAAGAACTAACTAGAAGATGAATATCTGGCAAAAACATAATAATCTGCACTGATAGTAGACAAGCCCTATTAGCCTTGAACAGACAACGTGTTATATCGAGGCTAGTACTAGAGTTCCACCGAGATTTAGCTGACGCCTCGGCAGATAACTATATTATCCTGAGGTGGGTTAAAGGGCACGACAGGAGTAAAGGTAATCGCATTGCTGATTCTTTAGCCAGGGAAGCCGCTGGACTAAAAATTCTAGGACCCAGTGACACCTACGGCTTAAAAACTTCGACAATTGCGGAACTAGCCAAACGTTACACCCATGCTCAATCCCTTAAGAGATGGGATGGAATCAAAGGATGCAGTTTTGCCAGGATCACCCTGGGCGACCCTCGTAAGCTGGCGCCGAAGAAATATTTGGCGATGACCAGGAAAAACCTACGTTTAACAGTAGGATTTCTGACTGGTCACTGGCAACTAAGTAAACACCTCCATACTATGGGGCTAGTGGACACACCTCTATGCAGGATGTGTGAACAGGAAGATGAAACTGTCAGACATGTCTTATGCGAGTGTCCGGAGTTATCGTCAATAAGAGAGTGTGTTCGGTGAGTCTTGGCCTACACCTGCCGATATAAAGGAGATGTCTCCCAGTGACCTGTCCACCTTCCTGAGAAGGACAGGATGGACAATGACCTAGGAGGACAACTCCCCGGGAGGATGTACAATGGGTCACATGTGGCCTAAGTGCTGTGAGCCTACACACTCACCCTCCCTACTCTACAGATACAGATATAGATACTAATCAACAGTAAAGGATCTTAAGCAAGTCATCAAACGCAAATTCAAAAGTCTGTGGGACTCCATCAATTCAAGCCTACACAATATTTAGCCTTGAATAAATAACCCATATCTTACCGAACCTTCAGAACTTTCGAGTCGAACTTAGCAATGATGAGAAGACTACGAACTGGTCATACCAAACATACCCACTGTTATCTGATGTCACTCAGCAGTCCACTTATTGTTTAATGCAACATCACAATCAAGCATGTCCTCACTGAATGTCACCAATACCTATCAGAAATGTAGCAGCTTCACCTTAATTCCAATTTACAAGAATTGTAATTAAGTACTATCACCATTCATACACTGTACCTGTGTACAAGTGGCCATTGTAGCTGAGCACGCTAATTTAATAAAAAAAATATATTACAAAACTTTAGTAGGAGCTACTTTTTTCTTATTTCTTTAGATTTTACAAGTACACCACCCTTTTGACCCCCCCTTTGTTTCATGCAGTGTAATAAAAAATGGAACGGTAGGTACTGGAATGTGACATCAATTTGAAAAACTTTTTTGCATCGTAGCCAGTATTTGTTTGTACAATTTTTAGTTTAGGCACTCCTTTAAATAATAACTTTAAGTAATAATAAATATGTAAGTTCTACGTTCTCAAAAATACCGAAATCAAGTCGAATTGAATTACAACACATAACATACTTTCTGTATAAACATTAGACATCGTTTTAACAAAGAAAATTTAATTTTTTTTGTCCAAATTTCAAGTTATTATTGGAGAAAATGGATGTATTGTCTAAGCCAAACATTTATCTTAAAAACAATAACTAAGAGACAAAAAAGTTTCAAGTTCTTCGGTGGCCGTCCATTTTTAATTATACTTTGTGATACAAAAAAGTTGGAAGGTCCAAAGTGTGGTGACATCCCTTAAAAACCTATAGAAATGAAGACAAATTATTGCTCCAGCTTTCATTACTTACCACACCATAATATAATGAAAAAAAAATAACTAAAACTTTGAGCAACGTTAGAAATGGATTCAAGTTTTATTTTTAACTTTTTTGTGTGTATACTTAGTCCAGTCGGGTTAGCATCAAAGGTGGATGTAAGAGCAGTAATCGAGATTTTCAATGGAATCCCTCAAAAATAACATGGTCAATGTTAATCCGTTGCCTCCATCGGTTTTTAGGCTGTGCTAATTGCATAATAACAGTTTATAGCTAAAACAACCAAAAATGGGATTATTTTTCGACATGTTTTCGAATTTTACTCGAAATGTATTACGTTTATCGTGTTAGTCTCATAACAAAGTTATAGATCGTGAAATTTTCTATAAAATTCCGTGGTTCAAAATGTGAAAATTCAATTCCCTGCAGGCACAGCGGATGATTAAGTAAAATACATTGAATAAACAGCTCTGTTTTTCGGACGCATAATACTAATGCAATTTATGAAGCAAACTGAATCATTATTTCTCATAAAACGTTAATAAACATTAGGTAAAAGAGATAGACATCGTTAGAATGAAGACATATGCCACAAAAAGTTGTTTAAACTCACAATAATGTTTTTACACATACCTACTAGAATGCCACTGCTATCATGTGTAATGATTTAATCAACAATTTTTTCGGTTTAACTGACTCAGACGTTAGTTTAAAAAAGTTGTTCGAATTTCACCTTAATAACAATTGAGATATCTGCGCGGTTTTTCATTTTATATAAAATCTGAAAGTACTCACTTAAAGGAATTGAAAAAACAAAACTTTTGGTGTTTTGAACGTTCAATTCGGACCATTTAATCCCGAGTTATTGAATCCCAAACTTGATCAACGATTCTAGGCAAGCGAACAATAATCTGTTACGAACTCACTGATTTTGAAGCCGGTCCTGTCGCAAACTATAAATGCGACCTTTCTAGAAAGGTTCTTTCGCAGGTAATATCGAGACAGACAGCCTAGAAGGCGGTGAATTCAAGGAAGTTCTAGAGATTCGAGGGACTATATATACGCGGGTTTTCGAGTGAGTCGAGAAGTTGTTCGGTATACAGTGAATCAGTAAACAGTTTCAGTATACAGTGAGTGAACAGATAGTGAATATAAATAGTGTTGAAGATAAATTAGGACAATTATTATACCGAGTGTAGATAAATTAGTAGACATTAAGTAGTGTGTATATAAATTAGGATTATTATAGTGTGTAAGTGTTTCTTCAATAAATCAATAGTAATTAGCCATAGTGAGTGTATAATTTTAACCCACGGTAAAAACAGTTCAAATAAATAAGAAAAACATTACAAATCTAACAAAAAAAAATGCGGTCATTTCTCTATGCAGACAAGAAAGGTTCAATCACATTCTTGATTAAGGGGCATCTACCAAATTCGACCTTGCACAATTATGCTTTCTATATTTTTTTGTTTCCCTACGTCCTCACGTTTAAGTTCACATAACGAAAATTTTATTAGAAATATGCAAGCTCCACAACATGTAGGTAGCCAAGCGGTCCAAGCGGTCCAAGCGGATTTTTGGTCACGTGCTACTCTATAAGCTTCGTCAGTACTGAACTGGGAGACCGCCGAGACCAGCGAGCGTTGTATCAACAATGGAACGGCACGCGACTACCGAAGCAGAGAGACAATGTCAGTCATAGAAGGATAGAAAAGCGAGAGATGGATTTTTATCCGATATTTTAGTGGTAGCAACCGAATTTCAATAAGGAATTGTACGGTCATAAGTAATTTGAGGATTCTGAGATTTTTATATAGTATTCATAAAACTTCAAAATTAGACCCCTTATAAATTAGTTTTTCCATTCAATCCATATTTAATTCTTCACAAGGGCTTAAACTTTGCTTAATATGTGTATTTTTCATATTTTTTTCAACAAAATTTGGTTAGCATTTCAAAGTTTTTATTCGATGAGAACTCTAAGTTCAACATTAATCTACATGATATATTTTTTTCTTAATTTTCAATACATCCATTACTTCAAAATTCTTTGCCAAAAATACTTCGATATTATGTCAAATCGCTGCCGATAGATTCCCCTTAAGTGGTATAAATTACGACTAATTATTTTTATTACATTATGTACATTTTATACTAACTCAAGCTATTACAAAATATCTTCAGCAAACCCATGTTTTTGTAATTTTAAAATTATGTTTCACCTTTTAACCCGGCCTGCTATGAAAAGGTGTCTTTTTATTTTTTAAAACTATTATTTATTTTCAAATATTTGTGTTTTAAACGAATTTAAATTGAATGATTTCGATACATGATACAATCACTTCAGAATCGGTAGCGGAAATTCAACCATGACTTGCTTCGTATAAGATCTAATCGCTATTACCCACGTCAACAACTGCTCAGTACCTTGATTTAGTATAATTTATAAGACGAAAAGTGTATAGAATACAATAAATCAACCGCTAATCCCGATGATCCTGGTCGGGTTATTGGGAGACACTCACTATCAGAAATATTTACGATTCTACCCAAATATTTTTCTACTTATAAGCAATTAACATTAAAACATATTTTTTGGAAGATTATATGAAGTAGTAAATCAATTTAATCCCACGCACAGTACAACAACCGTGCGTGCGTGTTTGCATTATAAATAAAAGATGAGTGACTTCTTGTTTTGGCATCGTAAGACCATCGGCATTCATCCATCAACTAAGAAAGCGACCATCGCTCGGGTCGCTTTTGCAGTCGTTCTTCGCAAATAATGACGAGAAACAAACTCCCTACTTGTCATATTCCCAATACGCACACAAACGGTGTGTTTTTACACGACCCTCACGGTTCCGGATGTGTGTTATTCCGTTCTTCTTAAGGCTCACGTACAGATTACCCAAGATTTTATTAATTGTGAACAAAAAGTTGAGAGTATTTATGGAGTATTTTATCTGTCTGGATTAATCTGTATGAGTGTGCTCAACATTTCAACATCTTAAGTTTTTCCGTTATGTTAATTTTCATTATCCCGCGAGAAACTCATACATCACCTTACATCATGGAGATTTAAGATTATATATCCCAGATTTTTTTAATGGGGATTAATCTTTATACTTCTTGCTCCACTATTTTGAGCTTTTTAAGGTGACCATTTAGGGCCTAAATTTTAGGCGACAGTGTCCCGAGAGGACACCTAGTGCAGTTTTACTCTGGTCTAGACATTAATTTGTTCTTACTTGGTTGTAATCTGCCAGGAGTATATTTAATTGTCTAAGCGCTACTAGACATTTTCTCTTTTCGGTCTTGTCTATTCTTTCATACTGCAAAAGGGTGTTTTAGTCCCGTTATTTCCTCTACTCAATCTCTATTCTTGTATCCACTATCTCATGGCGATGTTCAAGGTGTTCAAGGCACTATAAGGCTAAACTCAGACGGATCACAGCGACGCGTCACGACAACTTCATAATTGTGGTTGTTAGTGGGCGAAGGTCGTGGTTATATTGAAAATGCAATAGAATTGGAGCAGTACTCAGACGAACGACTTCTTGTAGTTGATCTCAGCGACGGTCGCTACCTATGGCTAAGTGGTATTCAAAGGCAGGCCTACCTAAGTATCACGGGGGCCATGACAACGACTCCGACTGCGGCCCTGGAGGTAATAGTAAACCTACCACCACTACATATCCTCATTCAAGGAAATGCAAGATCTGTTAGTCACATATTATTACAGGGACCTTCTCCGATAAGCCAAGAACACGGTAAGGTCTACAAAGAGCTATATGAAGAAATAAAGGCAGATCCAATACTGGGAATGCCAACGGATCAGATTGCCCCACAATATAGTTACTCCTCGTTTCTCCATACTGAAACTAATGAACACCAAACACTACCGAACATCATTCTCGTTAATTGAAGTCGTCTTCAACGACAGATGACAACAAAAACACAAACTAGTCGTGTCGCTGTGGTCCGTCTGGGTTTAGCATTAGGCAATTCCACAGCTTATAACTTCTTTGGAGTCCAGTGCCCTTAGTGCAGCTTGGCTTAGTATGAAAAAGGCGAATGAATCTTATTTACTACCTTTTAATTTCTTCCTTGCGATGGAGATGAATCTTCGTCACATTGCCAGATAGGTTTGATGGATTCATTAATTTTTCCAGGAAATTACATGTGGAAAAAGTTTTTGAGCGAGAAAAAAACACAGTTCTCTCAATTCTTCTCAGAATCTTTGAGGTTACGTGAAAATTGATAGATACAGAAGTTTTAGATATTTTTAATACCTACAACATTGCCATACAACATTTTTCGACTGATCCCTAAAACGCGCACACGCAGCCACCCTACATTTCACGTAGTTGTATTTTTGACTCCTGTATTCCTGATGGAAGTTTCTCTCCTTCCTTATCATTTATAGGTATATAAAAGGGCTATAATTACAGGTATGGCTACCGATTGGGTAAAGTATAAATATAAAAGAAACCAAGCTGTTAGTTTAATACGATCAAAGAAAAGGTTATATTTTGAAAACTTAATAGATAGAAATAAAGGAAATAGTAGAAAAATGTGGCAAGGTATTAAAACAGTAATGGGTAAAGGAAAGGGTGAGATGATACAAGCTGTATACTTTAATGATATATTAGTGGAAGATGATAAATCATTAGCCGATTCATTTAATAATTATTTTGTAAAAAGTATAGAACTAATAATAGCTAATAGGGATCATGATCTGAATAAAAGAAATCATGTTATTATTAATAACCAAATAACACCTTTCTACAACTTTCAAAAAATAACCCAACAAAAAGTAAAAAGTTAAATATTAAATTTGCAAAAAGATTATTCAACAGATGAGATTACCAAAACCATTATGCTGAATGGCTTAAATACTATTAGTGATAAATTAACAGATATCATAAATTTAAGTATAGAACAAAGTAAATTTCCTGACTTGTGGAAAACATCAATTATTGTACCTATTCAAAAGGTAACAAATACAAAAAAATGTGATGAATTCAGACCAATTAACATGTTGCCTCTTTGTGAAAAAATAATAGAATTATACATAAAGGAACTTCTTCTAGAACATATTAACAATAACAATATTTTAATTGAAAATCAGTCTGGTTTTAGAGAGAAACATTGTTGTGAGTCTGCATTACAACTGGTTTCAGTAGAGGGTGAAAATGTGGAAGAGACAATGAATAAAATGCAAAATATTATTAAATTGTTGGAATCGTGGCTTATTGATAATGATTTGTATGTAAACACAAATAAAACAGTAGTGATGTTGTTTAACAACAATAAACGTAATGTTGCATGCGATATTAAATTGTTCGGTCAGTCCTTAAAACTTGTTACTGAATGTAAATAGTAATGTAATAATAAGAAAATTAGTAAAAAAATCAATTATTTCAGGAGAATAAGTTCTTTAATGACAAGAGTAACATTATATAAAACCATAATTGCACCACATTTTGAGTATTGTCCAACAATTGTATATTATTTGAGCCAGTCTGAGAAGTCTAAATTACAGATTTTACAAAATAAAGCAATGAGGGGTTATTTTAAGAGTAAATAGGTACACTGGTATTAAAGATATGCTTGAACGTTTAGGATTTATGAGTGTTAATCAGCGAATGGTTTTACAGAACGTAATTTTTATTTTTAAAATAATTCATAATATGTTACCAAAATATATGTCCAACAAAATTAGTTTTGTTAGAGATATACATACTCACAACACTAGAACATCTAGTAACATATATATACCGACTACAAGAACTAGTTCAACACAAAATTCTCTATTTTACAAAGGTTTATTGTTGTATAATAATTTGCGCCAATTTCTATAAAATCATGTATCACCCTTGACACTTTCATAAGAAAAGCTTTTAATTATGTAGAAATGAATTATTTGTAATTATATTATATCCAAGTATTTGACATGTAATCACTACATACTGTAGAATTATTTAATATGTCATTTTTTTTGAAAATATTTTGTTTGTAATAGCATTATTGCTAAATAAACTATCTATCTATCTATCTATAGGTTCTGAACACCTACTAAGATATAGTCAAATGCGCTCTCATCGTGTGGGTTCAGAGGTCACTGTCTCATTCATCTTACGGATTTTATTTGGAAGTTATGATTAAACACAATAAAAACTGTGAGTGTCTTTGTTAAATAGTATGACCCGCATGATAAAACTGCATTTGACTATAGCAATATCTTTGGCATACATTCAGTAATTCTTTTTTTTCCACCTTTATTTCAATTTTCAACCCTCGCTCATCAACCCTTAATCATGATTTGTATGCTATGTTTTTTTTTATATGTCCATTGATTAATTGTTCTAGTTTCGTGAAAATTCTAAGATTCTAAGATTAGCAGTGTTTGGGTCTTGGACAATAGCCTGATTCTAGTTATTTTTCACATAAAACTTGATGGTGAAAACGGCTTCCTTTTTAAATAATTAAAATTAGAAACTAGTTTTAGATAACCAGCGCCGAGTTGTATTGTAGATGAGCTTAAATTGACCTAAGAGCTATTTGAGAAAAATATATATAATCAACAACTCTTTTTATACCCGAAGGTGTAAGGGTAGGTATCTACATCTGAATATTTTGTTCGCAGATGAAATTATTCCATTGTTTTTTATTTTTACCATCTTTTTTGCTTCTTCCAAATTTATGTTATGTGAATAAAATAAATTTAATTTCTTTGAAATCGAGGAGATGGCTTAAAAAGATTAAAAATAAATAGTTCCAATTCAATATGATGCATAACTTCTATGGTTATAAATAAAAAAATATGATAAATTTATTATTACAGCATTTTTTCAAATAATCTCTACCTACAATCTAAATTTTGGTGAAGTCGCTGCGAGGCTAATATGTATCTCTAGTAAACCTTAAGGGCCGGTGTAATGGTAACGAGTTAAGCGGAGGAAGGGACCCACCTCCACCACCATCATCGAACAGCACGTATTGAGTATTGAGAAGAAGGAACCATTGCATCGACTCCCATCACCATCACGAAAAATTTGAACAAGTCAATGGCCGGGCAAAGACCGCTGTTCTCTGGTCTACTGCCTCCGACCCTGCGTCCCCCGAATTGCATTTTGGTAATTTCGAAACTCTATAAAGGATGTGAGAAGTTTAAAGGGACATGGGCGGGCTATGTAGATAGTTCATAGTTTCGAAGAAACTATTAAATTTATATTCATGAATTTAATTGATCATTCTGTACCAGTAATTACTTTTCTGTTAACACAGGGTGTTACTTGTACAGTTTAACATTATGCGAGAACTATATTTAATTTGATTATCTATATGTTTAAAATGTGGACATTACAACAATGATAATTTCCATTGTATTTGTTAGTGTGTGCTTGAAGGTAGAGGACCCTAATCTTTTAGACGAACAAATCTAAGACGTTAAATTTAACAGAACAAAGGTCAGAATGGAAGAAACTACACCTTGTAGAAGTAAAAAAAAATTAGTAGCTTACGTTAACTGAACACATTCCCCCAAGATCGAATGGCTTCAGGTTATGCTCTTTGGCTACTAGGTGTGCTGAAGAAGAAGTTCATTACATGTGGCCTTGGGTTAGACTAGAAGTGCTTTTGGGATGGAGTAAAGTATTCTAGAGCTGTCCTAAAGTCTCCCAGGGGCAGTGCCAGCAAGTAATTGAGAAAAATAAAAGTTTGTTCTCTAAGAGACAGTTGGTAACGAAGAGGGCAGTTAGCATTGCGAAAAAGAGAGGAGCATTGATAGTTGAATGATTTACGGTGATGGAATGGTCAAATTTTAATTAAAGGAAAGTAATTTTCACCTCTTATATTAAACATCGAATACGACTCTTTAAATTTGTATTGTTATTTATAATTTCAATGATAATGAGTTAACAGTATGTTTGCCATTGTGATATAACTAATTAGCTAAAGCTTGATGTTTAAATAGTGGATTTGTATTAAGGTCAATGCAAATTAACACAAAAATGGTTATTCTTGAAAAATTTTTGTTTTAAATGCATTCAAATAAGGAGCGAAATCAAATTGATGTGTAGGGGCGAACGATGTATTTTCGACTGGTATTAAACAGTGACATTTCACATTTTTATTGAAATATTATCATAAAATGTTCACAACAGTGCTCAAATGAGCTCAATTCAATGTTTGACGATTCAATGTTTGCTGCACTACCAAAAACTCCTCCAATCTTAATTTAACTTCTTTTTGCGGCTAGTGATGATCAAAATCTGTCTTGGTGCTGCAGTCTTGGACTTGGTCTAGCGATTTTGCAAGACCAAGATCATACATACACTAGTAAGACCTAGACCAAGACCGAATAAACAAGAATTAGCCCAAAACCAAGACCCAGAATGCAAGACCAAGACCAATTTTTAACTTCAAAATATGCTGTTGATAACTTATAATCTATACCTATCCAGAAAGACGTGAGTAGTAACAATTTATTAGAGCTAGACCAAGTCACCAAGACTGAATATGCAAGACCAGGACTTTGCTCATCACTATTTGCAGCTAGGTAGCCTGTCTATAATAATGTGGGTTCAAGGTCATGTAAGATGTATCATGTATGAGCCTCTATATAGGAGCCTCTTTGGGCTCAGATTTGAGATGTAAGAGAACGTCAATAAAAAAAAAGGTTGGAGCATGAGATTGATGTATTCGATTGATAGTTAGCAATGAGGCAATTACATGGAATACATTTTTCCATTTTTTTGTGTGTATATACTCAAAATTTGAACCCTTCTATAGCAATTGCAATGTTTGAATTCTTTCCGTAAAAACTATGACTAAAGTATTGTTACAGCTTCCTGTGAAATTGTCGTATTTAGTGATAAGATATAGAAGAATAATCAATATATTATTCTAACGCTTTACAAAGCGTTTTGAAAAATATTTTTCGAAAACAGTGACTGTTCAAATAAGAAGAAGCAACTACTTCCCGGGCTATAGACACCGACGGACATTGAATTACACTTTTTAGTTATACGGGCAATTAGAAGGGACAACATATAACTCTTTTTTTGTTAGAATTTTCTTGCAATATGTTCTGTCGACACTCAGCCATTGGTTATGTATTTTTTATTGATGGCATGTGCATAACGCGTCCACTGAAACGTTTGATTCATCTGATTATAGTAGATCTTGTGGTATTCTTCTTTTCAAACTCCGTGGAAGAGTTAATTCACTCATGCTTCGCCAGTGTGTTTGGGTGTTGTAATATTCTTTTTTGTATGTTTCTGCGCTGTCTTTGATTTCCTGCCTAATAGTTTTTATGTTTAGGTCGTGATGCAGCCTATCATTAGTTATGTACCATGGTGCGTTGATTATCATACGTAGTATTTTGGATTGGAATCTTTGTAGAATGTCTTTGCAGACTTTGCAGAGGTTCCCCAGAGATGTAGGCCATAAGTATAGACTGGATTTATTAGGCACTTATAAAGTAACAATTTGTTTTCCAGTGAGAGCTGCGACTCTTTTCTAATCATCCAGTACATTATGCGAACTTGTTGTCCCATTGCAAGACGTTTGGTTGAAATGTGTTGCCTCTATGTCAATCGTCTATCAAGGTACATACCCAGGTATTTTGCTTCATCAGCTTTTGGGACTTGGACTCCATTTAGTGTTACCAGTGGAACTGTATCTTTACGTGTAGTGAAGGTGACTTGGACAGATTTCGTGTCATTAGCTTTAATGCGCCAGTCTTTAAGCCAAACCGGGATTTCATTAAGACTATTTTGTAGTGTCGATGATGCTGTGTCTGGTGATTTATCCAGGGATCCCTGGAACATAACTTGCGAACATAACTTGAACATAACTTGTGAACATAACTTGCAGACCGGTTTTTTTGGCGTATTTGGGCCTAATCAGTACAAGGTATATGTTCTCCGTCCGAGAGATTGAAGAACCTAATCCTGGACTTGATATGTTCACCTCCAACCGTAAGCCAAAATTCTATTTTACAAGCCCATGTGCTTGAAACAATAAAGTATTATTACAGTATCCTGTAAAATGTTCGTCGTGCCAACAGCCCGGGGAGGAGTGGTTTCTTCTTGGTTTGATAACCGTTAGAATAATATTGGTAGGTATTGATAGATATCTGATATGACTAAACTTTGGACCCACAAACAAATATCAATTCAACAAAGATGAGAATAGTACATTAAAGTATAAGTGGATATTAAGGTCTTTAAAACACGCGCGATTTTTCGAGGGAAGCCGGAGTGCTCGAAATAGAGCAAGTGTTTTAAAGACCAGTCATCCACGAATACTTTACGCTACTTTTTTCATTGGTGCACTTTGAAATTATAAATACTCGTTTATAACTACCACAACAACAAGAAGTGGAAATTATAGATGAAAATTAAAACTAAATGTCAAATGGTTGAATTCGTGATGTATATTATGATGTATACCTTGCGTTGTCATGGAAATGAGAAAAGCATAAACTAATTTGTATTTTGATGGAAGTTCAACGTTATTGAGTTCTGTGAATGTCAATAGTATTAATTTAAATACCATTTCCTAAGATTTGAAAAATCGAGATATTAATATTTCAAACAATACCAACGGCACTTTCCACTTCAATTTATAAATTTGACATTGTTAAATATTGTTCGAATAAAAGTTTTGACGTTCCAAACTACTCCTGTCAGATCAATAATAATAAAATTGTCATTTAGACATGATTTAGACCATAGATTTAGATTTCGTTTCTCGAGTTGTTGATGTTGCCACGGTAACTTTAAAACACGCGCGTTTTATAAAGTTCGATGTAAACACGCTGAGGCGTGCTTTAAAAAGGTAAAATGGTTCACCAATAAAAAAATACATAAATGAAGATATGGTACATTTTCTAGAAAGCAGAAGTTAAGACGAACACTACCAATCACCTTAATTTTATCTTGGAGCTCTGTACTTTTACACTAGACACAAATCTTTTCTTTCGCAATAAACCGTCAGTATTTCCTTAGCATTGAAAGCAAGTCGGCTACAAATTTTTGTTATCAAGCTATTTTTTTCTCCGAGCGTTCCATTATAATGCAAATAAATTTATAGCTTGTCGTTGAAACGTTTGTTAAAAGTTGAGAACTCTATAAAATGGGTAAATTTTCATTTGAATAGCTTGTTGTTATTTTTCAGCTCCAATTTATGTAAAATACTTTCGAAAGAGTTAGATCAATACAAAGTTTTCATCTTGATTATATGTGCTTTAGTGTGTCGTTTCACTTTAACAATGTTAATATTCAGTTCTTGTACTTTTGAACTTTCGTTAAAAGTAACTATTCTTCTTAATAACGTTCCGCAATCAACTTTTAGTATTTCTTGATAATCAATAGTTGTTTGCTACGAGCAAACTTTTCATATTTCCATGGTATACTTAATAAGCTTTTCAAAATTGCTAAAGCTTATTGGGTGAATATAAGACCTTTCATTATATTCTCAATCATCGCTAAAAATTCAAATAATATACAGATATATTTTTTCATTAAAGTGGAATTCTTTAGAAACAGTTACTCCATTTAGTTTTATCAAAACAGAATGTGAAAGGAAATTTTTGATAATTACTGATTCCTTGAACTCATTACACATAATATCTAAACTATACAGTCATCATCCTATTGTCAATATGATCAAAACAGAATTATATGAATTGAAGAATAAAAGTATCGTATTCCTATGGGTTCCCTCACATGTAGGATTGGTGGGTAACGAAGAGGCCGATAAATTGGCAAGAGAAGCAGCAAATGATAATAGATTAATTCCACATTTCAATCCATTACCAATAGACCTGAAAATCACTTACAAACACAAAATTTTGGAAAATTGGAGTGATAGCCTGAAACAATCTCAGCCTCGAGAGATCAAATCTCTGTTTGGACCATGGCAAAATCATGCCCCCAATCGATTCATGGAAGTTGTAGTGACTAGACTACGTCTAGGACATAGCAGACTCAGAATATCTACTGTCAAAGGAGTGTCAACCGTATTGTGAAGTATGTGAGCATCCCATTACAATTAAACATATTTTGATTGAGTGTCCGCTATACAGTGTCGCAAGGTTACAGCATCACCTACCGAACAATTTAAGTGCAGTGTTCAAGGAGTGCAGTGTTCATAGTTTAATACAGTTTTTAAAGGATTCTGAGCTTCTATACGAAATATAATTATTGTATTGTTCAACTAACCTATGTACAAAATAATCATTCGCTGTTCCACCGTTAAACCAATATTATGGTTGATGCAGAAATAAAAAAAATAGTTACTTCATTTAAAAAATAATATGAGTTGATTTCACAAAGTGAGGGTCCACACAGTAAATTCAAGAGCATTTGATCGCTATAACTCTCTAATCCGAAAGTGGTAAATTAAGAGCGGCCCGAGTATATACAGATTGCGAAAATTCTATTCGTGACATATGATTTACAAGTACGACAGGGAAAATATTAGAAAAACTACTTGAAAGAGAGAGAGAAGAATAGTTGTGCGTAGTCAGCTGTTGCCAAATGTACTTATCTGTAAAAGTTATTCCCAATTTTTGTCGGCAACAACGTTAAACAACTAATAATTGAACCAATAATAGAAAGCAGTGTATAGATTTTATTTAGGTTAGGTTAGGTTAGGTTTGTGGTGAGTGGGTCTATAAGGCCCTCCACTGCGACTCACAAGAGTCTATTGTGGCTCACACCTATTCAGATTTCACCAAACAAATTCAGCTTCTTAACAAAGCCGATTATTTTATTTGGTGAATGATATTTCAGGTCCGAGGGCGAGAGAGAGAGACCCTGCCAAACATCAGATACCTGATTCGAGCCGCGGCGGGGCAGGCACAAATTATATGCTCTGCTGTTTCATCATCTTCCAAACAAAGACGGCAGGTCGGATCTTCCGACAGTCCAAGTTTCAGCATATGATGATTCAGATGACAGTGGCCTGTTAAAAGGCCTGTTAGACAACGTAGATCATGCCTGCTATGGTCTAACATTCATTTGGAGACATACTTCGAAGGATGTATAAAAGCCTTTGAATGAACCAATCATGGTAAATTATGCCAGAAGTCTAAAGCTTTTCTTGCTGTCCAGGTATTTAGTGTTTGTTTGGCAAAACTTATTGCGATGCCAATTGTAGGTTCTGGTCCGATAGAAACACGTGCGGCACCCGCCCTTGCAAGAAAGTCTGCCTTCTCGTTTCCTTCCATGCCAGAATGGCCAGGGATCCAGACCATCAATACTTTATTGAGCTCTCCTATTGAGGAGCGTCTTTTTTTGGCAGTCTAAAACTAATTTCAACGTTACACGGCGAGAGCTAAGCGCTTTTAAAGCCGCTTGGCTGTCCGAGAAAATGTTTATTGTTCTATGTATGAGATTGGCTTGCTCCACTCTCTCCACACATGAAACAATGGCGTAAATTTCCGCCTGAAATACGGTTGCATGGGATCCTAGAGAAGTTGAAGTTTCTGTCCTAGGTCTGCGCCCGTATAAACCTGCACCAGAGCCTGAGGGTGTTTTTGAGCCGTCTGTGTACCAACAGCTGTCTGCTCTTAATAGTTCATCCTTACGGAGGACCCATTCATCTCTATTTGGAATTAGGACGGTGTAAGGCGGGTCGTAGTTAACTGTTGGAGGCATTATGTCAGAGGTCCTTCCCAGAATACTGTGACTTTCACTGTCCGCTAGTATTCTGCTTCGTTCTGCATAAGCCTTATTTGTGCATTTAGAAATATGTACAATTCTGTATGCTGTCCATCTAGCCTCTCTTTCCAAGAATATATGGAGTGGAGGTAGGTCCAGAAGGATTTCCATGGCTGTTGACGGTGTGGAGCTGATAGCACCAGTGATTGCCAGACAAGCCTGTCTCTGTAAACCAGAGAGCTTTGCTTGGGCCGTTCGCTGAAAAGCTTTTGGCCACCAGGCAATAGCTCCATATGTGATCATTAGATTTTATTTATTGCAGATTGTAATTTGTCCAAATTTTTTCTTGAACTATATCATATTATTCTTATTTGTGTTGATCTCACTTATATTTCAAAAGTCAATAATATCACCAATCTCGATTTTCTTCCCGTGTTAAAAGTGTTAAAAGTCAAATGCAAAATAAGCTATTTATTCCTTAGAAAGTTCCAAACATTCTAAACTAGCAACGCTGGGACTGAACACACGCCCAACGCTGACTGCGAACAATTAGTCTTCTCTCTCTTGTTCTCTGATGTAGTTTTTCTTATAGACTTTTCACGATCTTTATGATTGGAATTGGTAAAAGAAAAACTTCTTGGGAGAGGTTCTTAAGTCTTCTTAATGACACATAACGTTAAAAAGCGAACCAGAAAATTGTTTATATTGAACGTTTTCCAATACTACTTATACCGCGATTGAAAACTAATAATTAGCCGTGTTTGTTAGGTAATTTCTAGTTCTGCTTCAGTTTCCCCTACTTCAAAACCAAATAACAATATTACGTTAAAAATGCATCGAGAAATGTGTGGTACTAAATAATGTGGCCTTGTTGGTGAATTTGGTGACCTCAATTCAAACCGTTGCTCTTTTTGGTTGATGTTCAGAAACATATCGAAGATAGTCTTCACGTCATTTCGTTAACAACGATTAGCTATACTGGGAGAGAGAAAGTTTCGAATATGTTTTTAAACACTTTTTCAATACCATAAATATTGTTTGGGTGTATTATATATAATTTACTTATCTTTTGATAGTTTGAGAAATTAAAAATTGCCGTTGCAGCTATTTTTTATAATTTATGAAGAATAGCATAATTTTAACGTCACGTGTCTTGAGCGTCATAAGCGATGTTTATATAAATGTATAAATCAAATCAAATCAATAAGACAGTAGGAATCAGCCTTATGATTCGGCACTATTTAATAATCAGATGTATATATGTATTTTGTGGTGACATTCACTGAGACCTAAAAGATCTATTATGTCCCCTTACTTCTACTCAGTTTCTGAGAAGAGTCTCAGAAAGTAGTAGCTCCTTCAGTCCTATTTCCCGGAGAAATCTTAGGATATCTACAGGCTTCAGCTCAGGTGAATGCTCCTATTCTATCCAGTAATCTCCCAGGTGCTGTGCCCTAAGATTCTGAAATGCTGTGCAGTTAGAAAGTGTGTGGATGAAGGTTTCTTCTTCCATGTCACAAAGTTTACATTCTTCTTCCTCCATTATTTTGAGCTTTTTCAGGTGCCCTTTCAGGCGACAATGACCCGTTAGGATCCCTGCTAGAACTCTTAACGCAGCTGCACTTTGACTTATGCATTCAGAAGAATATTTGATTGTCCAAGCCCCACTAGATCTCTTCAATGGTCAGGTCTTCTCTTTTTCTCGGCTTCACCTATTTCTCCCAATATTACATTGGAGCTGATTCTGCAAAAGGGCTCCGGCCCCCTAAAGATTGTTTCACGTCATCAAATCTAATCAAGTTTTTCCCAAACTTTTCAATTTCATTTCCTTCTATTCCAGTGTGTCCTGGAATCCACTCTAACGTGAGTTGCCTAGCTCATTGAGTTTATCTAGACATTCTCAGACCATTTTGGAACTGATTACACAAGAGCTCAGTGCTTTAACGGCTGCTTGACTATCCGACATTATGATAATCCTCTGCTTTCTCTATCCTTTATCAATATTGAACTGGAAGCACTTTCTTATGGCGTGAATTTCCGCTTGAAAGTTACTTAGTGCTTTTCCCAAGCTTTCAGAGTGTTTGGTTCCTGTCCCGAATACTTCTATCCCATAGTTCTATTGCTTTTGAGCCGTCTGTGTACCATTGCATGGCATTCTTTCCAAGTCTGTTAATTTCAGATAATAGTATTTGGATCCCAATTTTTTTGAAAAGTTATACTTCTTCATCATACCGTCTTGTGGCATGTCCTAGGTTGTCCAATTACACAAGATGCAATAATAAAAGAAGAAAATCGCGTGGGTAGAGGAAAAATAATTTGGAATAATTTGCGGTTAATTTGAACTACTGCTCGTTAAATTTAAAATTTTCGTTATATTATATTAAAATTTTTGATAGTCGAACGGTGGCCTAATATTTTAAAGGTCGCACAACAAAAATCCAGTTTTATTTAGAACATTAAATGATTACGTTTCTTTTTTAATTATCGTTCAGAGTTGTATTGGCTCTCTATTGTTGAAAATTGACACATTTTATTTGAAATTTCCGTATGAAAGTCAACGTTTTGATTTGAGAAATCAATAATATAAATATTTTCACAGAATATAACTACTGACTGTGCCTGGAGTATCATATTTCGTTGCTTGGCGATAAAAAAGCAACAAATGAAACCATTAAATCGTAACTGCAGTTCGCTTTCGGTCGAATATCGTGAAATCCATCCAAAATCTGCACTCTACCAGGTCCTGTCCTCTCTATAACATGCGACATTTCAAGAGATATGATATTTTCCATCTCGATAATTGATCCTCAATATTTTTTATTGTAAATTGGAGGATTTTAGTTTCATATAGATGGAAATCTGATATGCAGCATCTAACTCAAACATACTTTGTTATCTAGGTTAAATGTGAGTTTAAATTTTAAATGTTCCAATACTGGACACATATTTTCTAGTAGTTACAACTAATTAAAGCTTAAGGGCATCTGACCGGGGGTTGTCATGATGTTAAGTAGCTGGCAATGGATGACGTGATTTCTAATATCAATCTAATCTAATATTATTATTTGATGAATTGTCATTCAAACTATCATTATACCGACAGTTTTATATAGAGTGAGCTGTGGATTATTAATGGAATACAAAGATATGGGAGATAAAAATACTTAGAAGAATATATGGAGGAAAAAGTGGAAGATAACTGGATCAGAAAAGCGTATCAAGAGCTCATGGAATCACAGCAAAGTTCTCTGATATCATCGGTAGTAGATTGATTGATGGATTGGTTCGGCATAACCACGCAGAGGCTTCGAGACTTCGGCACCTCAGCATTTAGTTTTTTTTGTGCTCTTGATTGTACCGTTTCTGAGAAGAGACCAGTAGCCCTTTTCAGGCCAAACAGTTTTTTCTCTTTGTCCTTCTTGGAGAGATCCTCCCGTGGGCGTGGGTACTCTAGTCGTAGGAGTCGAGGCACCTTAACTGAATCTTGGGCCACCATTTCCTATGTTATTTACTTCAATTCCAGAAGCTTAACCACTAGTTTGACTGGAGGGATTTTCAGTAGTTGGGATGATTGCACCATTTCCTCTCCAAAGTGTTTCCGTCGGAGTCCTTGTAAGTTCTCATGTGAATGAGTGTTTCATAATGGAGCTCAAATTTTCTGCACATAGACTCACTTACTTAGCCCATTCTGTGCAAATGCTTCCTTAGACTGCAGTGTGCCCTTTTTGTCCCTTACCAGCATGTCACTTTTCTTCAAAGCTTTTCAACCGGGAGTTTGCTGAGTTCCTACTTTAACCCGAGGCTCCAGTTCGTCTGATGTTCAGTATAATCTCTGGAAATGATAAAGATTTCAGTGCTCCCTTACTATAAGAATCTTTTTGCATCTATATACTCCCTTTCGAGGTTCATTTGCAAACACGTGTCGATAGCGTAGATTTCGGCTTGGATTGCGATGCTCTCCTGTTCCTATGTCAGTTCCGGATCCGTTTGTGTACCACATCAACGTTCCTTCCTGACTGCATGCTTCCAGCCCATACCAGTTTAGCCGGATATGGTATGAATGGTTGTCGTTAATTATAGCCAACATTGTTATCACTTCTTATTCCAAAAAACAGGTTGGTGTTAACATTTGTGATTTTGGAATGACAGAGCTACATGATCAAAGATACTTCTTTAGAAGAGTTACTGGATTTAAGATGAGGAGAGGAATAACCAAAAAGAAGTGGATAGAGGCAGTAGAAAAGGACCTACAGCTGTTAATTATACGCAGATGGAAAGAGGTAGTAAAAAATAAACGAAAATGGGTGGGAATAGTTAACCAAGCCTTATGACTTCCTGACCTGTAGAGTTGTTATACTGAATTTTCAAAAACTTTCCAGCAATAACTCTCAAATTTCAAATTTTTTATCCTGTAGGTGTTTATATTGATTTAACGTTTTATAACTAAGCCACAACAACGTGTTTGCTAGTATATTATATTGCGAAAATATATTTAATGTATCGTTTGAGAAAGTCAATGTTACTAAAATACTTTTCTGTAATGTACTCATGCCATCTTATTATTTTTGCATTATGTACACCGTCGAGACCCGACCATGTAAAAGCTACTCGTTTCAATGCACGTCTTGCCTCTGGTCACCAGGATATTTGAAAGTTAATAAGAACAAAACAAAAAAAGGGTGAAAGAGCTGAAATGTTAATTATCCAGTATACGGGGGGTTTGAGATATTGTATAATTATAGATTCACAGAACTTTAATAATATTCTGGACACTTTTGAACATTAAAATTGAAGTAAAATTACATAAAATTAAAATATTAGCAATTGTGGACCATAATATTTCTTTGTAATAAAATTTAAGTACATAATTTATATGGAAATATCTCAGGACTTTTAAAATTGAATAGTAGAGGCTTCATAGAAATATCAAATTCACAGTAGAATTAAGTCTATAAATTTTTTAGACCTTAGAATTTCAAATATAAATAATGAACATGATTTTTCTATATTTCACAAACCATCACATACAGACATTACAATTCATAATAGTTCGGTCCACTTATTCAGTCATAAATTAGCAGCTTTCAATGGACTTGTAACAGTTCCATTAAATATTGACAATTACAACAAAGAACTAAATATAATAAAACAAATAGCAGTTAATAATAATTACGATCCAAATTTAATAGACAATATCATACATAAAAAGATACTTAAACATACTCTAGAACAAGTATTTGCTTCTGGTAAGAACAAAAATAATCAATTTAAAAGCTTAACATACTTTGAAATACCATTCTTGAAAGTCAAATTATTTTTAGGAACTTTAGACTTGAATATTTGCTCTACAACCGTTTACAATTTATCCAAATTTATTTATTTAATATTTATTAAATCCTTTATTTAGCAAAATCAGTCAGCTAATATAAACATAGAATAAAATACAGTTACAATATTACATCCAAGCAATATATGATAATAATACCAATACAAATTGTATTACAGTAAACGTATGTCAAAATTATGGTAATAAATCGACAATAATTACACATTTATATAAAACATAAATAAATATAATACAAAAATTGTATAGTCGAAAACCAGAAATAAAATCAAACAACAAAAACAAGATTACAGAATTAAGTGATTTGCAGGCCTAATTTATAGACATAACTCAACAGCCATTGCTGCTACTCAAATATTGACTCATTAAATAATCTTTGAGCTTGTTTTTAAAGGAATTTAATGGACTCCGGTAGGTAAAAAAATATAGAATTTTGAGTAGCACTCTTAGCTAATGGGGTAACAAAAAAATTTTGCCTGCTTCTAGTTGAGTAGTCATGAATATTAAAATTATAGCATATTTTTTAGTTCAGATAATTTGGGAGTAAATTATTTTTAATTTTGTAAATAAAGATTAATGCATTATATAACAAAAATATTTTATTGGCAACCATTTCAGTGCACATAACATGTCTTTGATAGAAGTGTATTTTGAGCATGACAGGATTATTCTCATAGCCCTATTCTGCAGTTTTTGCAAGCGAATTCATTAAAAATAACACATCAAAATCTTCAAAATTAAACAAAGCAGAAGTTTATGAATTAAAATGTGGTAATGACAACTTTGATAAAATTTATATAGGTAGAGCTTTCAGGAATTTTAAAACTAGAATTTGAGAACATAGTCCAGTAACTGAAGACCTGAAAATAGGCAAACCTATCAATATATTTGTCCTATAATTTTTTTTGGCTTGATTTGTAGGTCTTCATAGGTACTTCAAAAGGGAGAAAAAGTTCTCCAAGATTGCCCCTTAGCTAATGGCCCCTAACGCCCCCCAAAAAACGGTTTCCCGCCATTATCTCCCGAAATATGCATTTTGGAAAATTTTTGTTCCGGTAAAAAGTGAAGGTCGTTGAATTATCTACAAAAATGGTCCTTTTGATTTTTTTCCAGAATGCAATAGTTTTCGAGATAATCGCATCCAAACGTCCCCTCGCTTACGCGGCTGCACTACCTCTATAAATGCTAACGTCTATAAAATTAACTTGTAAACCGGCGGACAAACTCTTCCAGAACTCGGTCAAAAATTGATATTTTTCGATGATTTAAAGTTCATTGTAATGGGAATATCCGTAGTTATCAATATGCCCCGTTCTCGCCCGTCATTGACATTTTATTTATTTTAAATGCTTTATTTTGTTTACCCCTTCAGTTACTGGACTAACACATGACTACCAAAAATCAGAGTCCAACTGCTCAAATCATTTATTAGCAAACCAACACACTTTCGATTCAAATTTTAAAATTGTGCATATATAAAACCTAAATCTCCTAAATTAAATCTTTCAGAAGCTCTTGAGATAAAAACAAATATTCAGATAATCTTCTTAAGGATCAAATAGAAATCAACAATTCTCCCTTACTAAACCTTTTTACCTAGAAAGGTTCCGGTAAGATTGTTGTGAATAAATTTCCAGGCAAACTTGTTAAATACTTTGGTTAATCCCATATTTAGACACTTTTTGTTTCCAATTTCCATATATTATAATACTTTTGTCAATATCCGTAAAATTCAGTATTAAGGCACTGTATAAATAAAAAAATTTTCATTATACCTACACTCGTTTGAGAGAGCTTCTGTGTTAGCGAAACGTGTCACAAGTTGCACATAGGTTCAAATACCGGGTGATTCATTACTAATTGGAAATAATTCAATAGTAGAATCCTGACTTTAAATTATGAAGATTCAACCCAAAACTCCTAAATAAAATGTAGCAGGTTACTTAGTTACAGGGTGTTTTGTTTAAAAATTTGAAAACTATTTGTGCTCAGTAGGTACTTTTAAAACTGTTTTATTTATTCATTTCATATTTGACAGAAAGTGTAGACAGTGTACACCATACTAAATTGTATTAAACAAACGTTTCTGGCTACTACCAGAGTCGTACGACAGGGGCAAGTGACAGGTTAATCGTTCCCAAATTCTACAACACTGGCGGAATAGAAATTTTAGCAAAATTTTTCGATTCTCCAATATCTTTTACGTAAATAGAGTACTCTTTTTCCATAACGATAAAGTCAATATTTCTCGAGATATTTTAAGTTGAACATGAAGCTGCCCAATTTTGATGTGTAATAACTATGTTGATGTTTTGGACCAGTGAATTGCATTTAACACGCAAATGAAACTTCAATCCGTGTCAACAATGAGGAACACAACTATTAAATTAACGGATGGATCGAAAACAAATTGTGGTTCTGGAAATATAATCTAAATAAAAGTAGCTACAATTTTAATAACATATCGGAAATACCAGAAACGAACAGTACCTAAAAACCTTTTATAACAAATGTTCTATGTCACCCCTGTTTACTTCAATAAGCTTATTTTGGCTAAATCATCTCCTAGCCTTTTAAGAAATATGTTAGGTTAATTTTCAATAAAATTTGGAAAAATTGGGCAGCTTCATGCTTAACTTGAAATATCTCGAGACTTTATCGTTATGGAAAGGGAGTACTTTATTTACGTAAAAAGAATTGGAGAACCGAAAAATTGTGCTAAAATTTCTATTCCGCCAGTGGCGTAGAATTTGGGAACGATTAACCTGTTACTTGCCCCTGTCGTACGCCTCTGATAGTAGCCAGAAACGTTTGCTCAATATAATTTAGTGAGGGGTACAGTGTCTACACTTCTTGCCAAATATAAAAAGAATAGGTACGTAAAACAGTTTTAAAGTACTGAGCACAACAAGTTTTTAAATTTTTAAACAAAACACTCTGTAACTAAGTAAGCACTTACATTTTATTTAGGTGTTTTGGGTTATACTCGATTTGAAATTGGTTGATAGTAATAAATCATTTTAGCAGCCGATTCCATAGGCGCACCTACCTGACGTGCCGGTTT
>CAJUYI010000622.1:0-52504 GCA_910591695.1 Galerucella pusilla | reverse complement strand
TTTTTTTCGATCATTGGGCGTTTTCGATGTTTGGGCGTAACATATACAAAAATAGTACGGTGCTGTAGCATTCGAAAAGATGGTTGTCACATACTGGTGCGCGCACCAAACACTCTAGTCCCGACTAGGGTAAAATTTAAGCATTTGAATTTACTCTGACGATATGAACTTTTATGAAAAATGAAGAGTATGGAACATGTTACATTGGAAAAAGGTAGACATATTCTGGAAGCAGCCATAACTGCAGCCAAAATGCTTTTTCTTTTAACACATCTCCGCTGCTCATCCACTTCGTGAATCAATCCAATCTGATCACTAATTCAAAATCCAAGAAAATATTCAGGCAAATATTTGAATGAATAAATTTTCAATTTGATTTGTCAAGTTGTCAACAACTAAACAAACATAACCTTGAAACAAAACACTCCATCACCGTTCGAAAACCTAGAGCGAGTTTAACACACCAAAGTGAGTTTTTACCCCCACTCCTTAAAACAATTCTCATACCAGCAACCAGCTTCTCGAACGCAGCCCGTCCACCGATTTTATATGCAGCTGCCGTCAGCCATGTTTTAGTGACCGTTCATATTATCCAGTAATACCATTTTAATCTAATTTTTGGTACTAACTTTGTATGTGGTGCCTACCTTCAATTGTTGTTAAATACGTCCCTATTGTCATTTTCATTAATTTTGAGCATCTGTCTGTGAAATCCGAACAGTTTGACTTGCGCTCTTCAATCTTTCGAAAAATACCGACAATATTCAATCAGTTCCTAAATTTCTGATTATTTGCTGAAACATTTCACGTTACACATGCTTATTTACAACAAAAACTGCCTGCTTAATTTAACTTACTCACGTGCTTTTGTTTACATCGGGCGTAAATGAAATCTGAACAGAGTATTATTCTGTTGCGAAAATGTCGTATTTGAATGTATCACACTTCCTGGTAAACGTCAACATTCTATTTCAGGATATGCAGGAAGGTGCCTTTATACCCGCTTAGAATTTAAGCCCGCCTTCCGTACGTTGTGTTTAAGTTTCAGTAGCACTTAATTTCACGCTGCAACGTAGGTACTTAGCAAAGTTAAATTTCGCTATTAGTGGTTTATATTTTTCTCTTTTATTAACCTAGGTCAATGATGGACAAATTCAAATATTTTGAGAAATAGTAGTTCAACAAAAACTTGTGCAACATAATTTTGTTTACCCAGGTGATGTCTTTAACATATTTGCTGCCTGAAATTACCTACCAAGATAAAGTTATTTGAATAAAAATGCCATTAGTTTAAAAGTCGCGCTCAACCAAAAATAACTGATGACATAACGAGTCACATAACGAGTACGTTCATAATCTATCGAAAAATGACAGTGTATACTTGTCGGTCAGACGACTGGGAAACACTTCTCGTGGTGCGTTTGTGAATTATTTTTAATTTTTGTCTTAAATTTGGCTAGTAGTGGAAAAATTGTATATACACCATGGTTGTGAAGACATTTATTAACCTCGCACCTTATTCCGCTCGGGGCAAAGCCCCTCGCGAAATAATCTCGGTGCTTGGTCAATAATAATAGTCTTCACCACCTTGGTGTATAATATACTATTATACTTGACACCTGAAATTCTAGTAACTGATTATCGCCTTTTCAGTTTTGCTTTATTTTGAGTGACGGCTAGCCTTCTCCCGCGAAGCTTGTTAACAGCTAACCTAAATGCAAACGAAGCTACAAGCAAGCTTAGTACCTACGTTGAGTATTCAGTATTTTACTCTCATCATAAACAGCCGCCTTAAGCGCTACAAACTAGTGAAATACAAGATACTTTAAAATAGGCCGTAGAAAAAAAAATTCTACATGTAGCAATCATTCTCAACAGCTGCTTGCTCTATTTTGTTTAATGTATCGAGCTAAACGCAACACGTGATGCGAAGTCAAGCAGTAGTGTATGAGATTAAACCAGCGGTCAACCGCAATCTTACACTAACTTGAACTTAAGTGGTTCCAATTGGGAATAATTTGGGAACAGTAAGTGGTTCTTTACTAATTTGAGAACGATTTTTTTAGCATTAGGTACTCTATTTGAACACAATCTTAAAGTAAACGTCGAATACGGGAAAAAGAGACTTATATTTGGTAGAAAGTTACTTTTATTCAAACAATTAATCTTTTTGTACGCCTCTGTGAAATATATTCGGTAGAATGCATTGACATTGACGATATTCATTTAAATATATTGCCAACAAATGAACAATACAATGCATTAGGTATTACCATACAAATTGTTTCCAATTTGGAGGTTACACACCTACCTAGTTGTTTTTCTAACGAATTTCAGTATTGGCCTTGTTTGTTGACTGTTGTTTTTCAAGTCGAAATTTCGTATCGTTTTTATTGTTTCATTGAACCCGACTTCTAAATCCTCCTTCGATAGGCAAAAAATTATAATAAAACTTTATCGGATTTTATTGGGAGTGACTCGACTACCGTACAGTCGCGTTATTTCATAAAACATTCCAAATTTACATGTATCATGTCCATTATTAATGCGTCTACTACAACCAGAAAGTTGTTTTAAAACGGACCGTCATATAGTCAATATCAAGACGAAACCATGGTTATTGAGGGTACTCCCCAGTGGAACTTTTTTGGATCTGCTTAAACTAAACAGCAGCATCTACACTAAGTCTTTTATGTCTCTATCGGTTCCACACCACCATACATAACTTCATGCCAATCGTACATATCGTGATGCTGATATTTTTCTGGATGAATAATTCTTGAAATTGGTTGATTGTCTACAATTAACGTTATTTATCTTCCATTTGGGGTGACATTCACATCCATAGCAATATTTAAAAAAATCTTTGATTTCCATATCAATGGTACTATCTTTCATAATGTTTGACAGCACCGTTCCATCGCCAATCGGTGAAGAATCAGTGGCCAGTGTAACCGGTAAATTCATATCAAATGGTGTTAAGACTTTGGGACTGATAATATATTTTTTTTTTGGTTATTGGAAGTATTCTTAACCCTTCTCATTTCATTCAAATTTTATGCCTTTTTGTAATAACTTAGGTAACGTATTCAATTTTGAAGCAGCATTGGAAATGAATTGATGGTGGTAATTTACACAGCCAAAAAACGTACGTAATTCATTAATATAAGAAGATCTTGGGCTATTTGTAATTGCATCATCTATTATTGTCGACCAGGGTACGAAATTAAAGTCTTATAAAATTTGTATTTTTCTTTAGTAAGGTGGAGACTGCTAATGCGTAGTCTATCAATTGTTCTAGTGAAGATCCCTGTACAACAACATTATCAGAAAAACCATTGTATATCTTGTAATGTTTGTTCCATAAATGTTTGCCATGTATTAGGCGCAATTTTAACTCCAAACATCAAATATTTGACCTTATATGTGTCCTTTAAAGTTATCTAAGTCTTGTAACATTTTGGAGAGTTGATCTTTTACATTTTCTTGGTCTAAGCTGTTAATTTTGGACCAATTTAATTTGAATAAACGCAACCATTCCTTTCGAAAATTGGCGTAATATCATTAGGTCACACAAACAATCTCTGTGTTACAGCGTTCCAAATCCTTTCTAATGATCTTCAATTCCAATTCCAATTCCAACGCCAACGACAGCATGTTCTTTTGGCATTGGTTTACGTTAAAAAGTTGGTTTTTACGTGACTTCAGGCGAATTTGTACATTTTTGAAGGTCGATAAAAATATGTTACATCTAGTATAAATAGATAAGGTAGATCTCTCTTCGGCTCCTGTAATAGTACATGAATTAATAGAGATTGGATGTATGATGGATATAACTATTATTGAATATTGTTACGAACTCACTGATTCAGAAGCCGGTCCTGTCGCAAACTATGAATGCGACCTTTCTAGAAAGGTTCTTTGGCAGGTAATATCCAGACTCTTCTGGAAACGTACCGGGCCATACAATGGTTTATCGCGAATGTTCTTGATTTATAAAGTATACGCAGAGGTGGTGAATTCAATAAAGTCTAGAGATCCGAGGGACTATATATAAGCGGGTTTTCAAGTGAGTGGAGGAGTTGTTCAGTATACAGTGAATCGGTAAAGAGTTTCAGTATACAGTGAGTGAACAGAAAGTGAATATAAATAGTGTTGAAGATAAATTAGGACAATTATAATACCGAGTGTAGATAAATTAATAGACATCAAGTAGTGTGTATATAAATTAAGTTTATTATAGTGTGTAAGTGTTTCTTTAATAAATCAGTAGTAATTAGCCATAGTGAGAGTATAATTTTATTCCACGGTAAAAACTGTTTAAATAAATAAGAAAAACATTACAATATTTATAGAAACAATAAGGTGGTGAAGACTATTATTATTGACCGAGCACCAAGATGCGAGACTTATAAATGCCTTTATCACCATGGTGTAAATACAATTTTTTCCACTACTAGCCAAATTCAAGACAAAAATTAAAAATATCTCACAAACGCACCACGGGAAGGGTGTATTCTGTCATCTGACTGACAAGTATAGTTTGGCAAGTTTATCTAAAGCTATACGGGATCGGTAAGAGGCGAGGAAAAACATGGCGGCCATCTGTCAAACGTACAAATGGCGTACGGTACCTATTTTACCAAGTAAAACTAAAAATACAAAGGTATAACGCCACTGGATAAATCAATATCAGTCAACTGACGAAGTGAGAGGGAAGATCTCACGCACGCGCTTGCCAATAAGAAGTCAGCTGGTCGATACAAATCACCAATTATGTAATTCGAGGGTGTGGTCATTATGGTTTTCGTACAACGCTGCCAAAGCTTCAAAAAGCCCATAACATATTAGGAGAAGTGTTCATCTTTAAATATTCATAAATTGAAAAAATAATGTTAATAGAATAAATGAAAGGAAACAAGTACATTATAAAATTAACGTTTAATCATATTTTCAATATTGTTGATAATAAAAAGATCCTTTTCTAATTATTATCACTACATAGTAAGCACTTCAGTTTTTTCATAGTTAAATGTGGCAATGTCGAATGTTTCGACTGCATTGCTTTCACGGTTTCAGATAAACTTGCCAAAGTACACACTGTCAGTTTTCTATATTTTAGGTGTGTTCTCTTTGACTGAGATCTCAGTTAATCTCAGCTCACATCGGTAATGTGCGCGTTCTTTTTTATTCACTCACTTCGAAGTGAGCTGATATTTTTCCTCCCCCTTCACCGATGCTGAATGAGATGTAAGGGGGTATCAGTTGGACTTGAGTCGGAAATAAAGTGGAGCGGATGAATCAAACGTGGTTATCGTAGATATCCATTCCAAATAGGTTATGTTTATATGTTTTATGTCCCTTATTCACGCATGTGACGGCAGATCTCGCGTTTCAATTGAGTAGGACGTTTTTTTGGTGCTTACTCACATCACTTTATCTCAGATCACTTCAACTGAAGTGAGCTGAGATCTTAGCCAAAAAGAACACACCTATATCAACGTACTCGTTATGTCACCAGTCATTTTTGGTTGAGCGCGAATTTTAAACTAATGGTATTTTTATTCAAATACTTTATCTGGTAGGTAATTTCAAGCAGCAAATATGTTAAAGACAACCACCTGGGTAAACAAAATTATGTTGCACAAGTTTTTGTTGAACTACTATCCCTGATTTCTCAAAATATTTGAATTTGTCCATTATTGACCTAAGTTGATAATAGAGAAAAATATAAACCACTAATAGAAAAATTCAACTTCTCAGTTGGCTAGAAGAAGTAATAATTGTCAACTTCACAGCTAGTAGAAACTCACTGGTTATGTTACGTTCATCGTTTTAGCAGTAACTTAAAATTGTGAATGTGATATGACGACAATGTCTCTCAAAATTCTAATTTAGTGACTGTGTTAGAGTTCAATTCTGCATGTTAATAGATGTTTGCTTAGTCGCAGCATGCAAGTTGAGATTGACATGCAAAACAGCCACAGGGTCGAATTCATTGGAATTTGGCTAATAGTTACAGCTCTTGTGTTATTCATCGTCGTTCAAGAAGTTGTTTTTGTTTACTAGAGTATTTCAAATTCGAAACTCCAAAATAGCTGGCACTTTATTTGGGATAAAGTAGTGAAAACGTCCTAGCTGTAGTCTTTGACATAGGTACAAATTGATATTGTTAAAATTGGACTTAATTTTTATGGAGAAAAATCAGTTGAGCAATTTCAGATATCCATTTTTGAATAATTAACTATCACGTAATAAATTTTTTGTACAACTGTCATTAAAAGTGACACTTTTAATGATAGCAAACAATGTTAAAAACGATTGTTTACATAGCAGCGTGTTAAAAATACTTTTAACACTAGTGTTAAAAATATTTTTAGCACGCTGCTATGTAAACGTCTGCCATTCACAACAATCTTTTGATTATTTGAATACTAAAAGTCATTTTGAATTTATTGTCATTGCAAATTCGCTCGTTTCATTATCAAAATAGGGAAGTTGTACAAAAAACATTGTATGGTATTTGTGTTAAAAGTGATTTTATTTTGTTCGTGAAATTGTTCAATTCGCTCCGCTCATTTCACAAACGTTTTCACTCACAAAATAAAACCTCACTTTTAACACTCATATCATAAATAACTATTTTCTACAAACTTGTTAAAAATGCCATTTTTAGCACTCCATAAAAGCCTTAAAAATGTCACTTTAAGACACTGGTGCCTTAAAATGTTTATGGCACTGCTGGTAAAAGTGAATTGTCAAATTTTGAAAGCAAACGTCAAAATATTTAGATTTTATTTATTAAAATTAATATTAATAGTACAATTTGTGCAATTTGACAAATTAATTTCCTGCACGTAAATCGTAAATCTTGAAATTTAAAATGACTTTTTAGCTGAATACTTAACATATTGGTGGACAATAATTCTAGGAACTCTTGGCATGTCACCATTTCATTTCTGTTATCTGTCACTAGTTATGTCAGATGTCAGTGGAAAAAGTAATTAGAACAATAGAGATACACCTTACTAGAAATGCTACAAAAATCTAATCGAAATGGACATACAGAATTAAACGACTATCAACAAAAATGAATATAACTGACATTTGACATAATTTGTGACTGAATAACAGAAATGAAATGGTGACTTGCCAGAAGTTCCTAGAGTTATTGGCCACCGATATGTTAATTTTAATAAAGCAACATAGATGTTCGCAATGATAAAAAACATGCAAAAATCTTATGTTTTGAAGGGTAGACCTTAACTGTCATTCTTGTCAGAAAAAAACACTTTTTGTTGGCCACACTGACCTTAGACTGAACTCCTCTATTCCAGCATTTGACATTTATTTCTTAATTACATTCATGATTTCCATTTCTTGTTGTTGTAGTAGTTATCGACCAGTAATTATAATTTCAAAGTTCACCAATAAAAAAAATTGCGTAAAGTATTCGTGGATAACTGGTCTTTAAAACACTTGCTCTATTTCGAGCACTCCGGCTTCGCCGTCGTTCTCGAAAAATCGCGCGTGTTTTAAAGACCTTAATATCCACTTATACTTTAATATACCATTCTATTAGACAAATTGGTGAATGCGAGATGTTCACCAAAAACTATTATGCTATTTTTCAAAATTTTGGTGAACTCGCATAGGCGCTCTCGGCAAAAACTTTATTCCAGTTGAGATAAGTATCTAGTGTCTGAATTGTTTTCTGTGAAGATACTTTATTATGGCTTAACAACTTTTTATGTTCCTTTCGCATTTTTTGAGCTTTTTTTCGATAATTTTATTCTGAGTTTCCAATTTAATAAAACTGTATTCTCAAGGAAAAGAAGGATACAATTCTATAATTTCCTCTTGAATTATTGTAATTGGGTTGAGACGTGAGCAATATCAATTTTAATTAATTTTTCATCAGCCAATAATCAAAAAGTACGAGACGTGAAACAGTAAAATAGCTTAAAATTTAGCATGAGCAGCCTATAGCAAGATTTCAAACAAATAACATTTTTATATTCTTGTGTTATTCGATAAATATTACAAACTGAATTCGTGAGTCGTATAAACAAATAAAAGCGAATTTTTATGCTAAACTTTTATGGCCTTGGAACATGCAGCCGTCACAGGCAAAACATAGAAATACATTCAACTTTTTTTTAACTCGTAAAACAAACATTCAACATTTGGTGCCTGCCTAATTTTAATAGTCTTAAAAATGCAATGACCTCTATAGAATAAACTGTTAACTCTTAGCTGTTCTGTCAATTAACAAAAAACTGAAATGAAAATAAAACTGGTATAGGCCAGTAAAATATATCAACTATTACTCAAAATATTTGGAGGAGTAACTGACTATAGAAGTAGGCAGTATTTTATCATTTCGATTTCAACTTATTTGCTGTTTACAGTAAACTATACTTTAGCCACCCCTAGTGGCAATGAATAGCAGGATACAACAACGAGTTTTACAAATTTACATGATATTCCCATTATTTTCAGTGAACTTGTGCTATAATGCCTTCTAGCTCTTTTTGATCTCAATATTTCTTATCCTCAATTTTTTTTATATAAAATAGTAAGAGTATACCCTACTCCAGCACTCTCTAGTCACAATAAATAGCAAAAATGAGCTTGCGAAAAACTGTTGCTTCCAAAATCTCACTTATTCTCAAAATGTTTCAATCCTCTTCACTGAACTTAGTACCCACGTCCTTTAGCGCGTTTTAATTTTGATATTCGTACTCCTTGAAGTTTTTTATAATTAAAAATAATAGTAAACTCTACAAAAATGACAATAAATGGCATGAGTGAGCTGGCGGAAAATCCTAATTTCCAAAATTCCACTTATTTTCTTCGATATCGCTGTTATGGGGAAATTTGGTTGGGTGGATTGAATATGAGTGTAACACTAAGGCAACAGCCACCAATGCTTCTGGCATTCTGGCATGAGAACTGACTTTGAAAAAAATCAACGTGAGTTAATACAAAACGAAATTGTAACAAAATGATGAGGTCGTCACTTATTACAATGATGAGTCAAAAACAAGTGGGAGTAGGGGTAGAGTAGAGCCTGAAACGTAAAGTAGACTTTCTCAGAATCCTAGATCTTTTTGAAAAGCTGCCCCTCAGGATGAGATTTTCTAGTCTTTGAACATAGTAAGGGATTGTAACTTTGTGGTATTTTGTAATCGACTTATTTTTTTTTTCAATTTAAACGTTGTCGGGCCTATAACATCGGAAAAAAAATTCAGACAATCTAAAGTGCACGTGTAAACAAGCGAATATGCGATTTTTGAGAACTCAAATATTTGCGATGTGGACAAAAAAAAACTTTACAAACAATTATCAAATTTTTATTTTTAAAGTAATGAACGGAGGACCATTCACAAAGTGCATTGGCCTCGATGCAACACCACCTAAAAAAATAAAACGTCATCTCTCAGTATTCATCTTGCAAATAAAATATACAGTGACGTGCAAATATTTGAAAAAATATTTCTGGGTGATTATCAAATATTATATGCTATTAAATTTAAATGAAATATACTTCCCAATTTACAGGTTTTTAAGGCCGTTTGACTTAATAGATGTGAAAATGATCTTGAAGCGTAATACATTTAAATATCAAGATCTTTCCAATTGTGTTTATAATTGAAGGATTCATATTATTTTCCAATGACAATATTGATCTGCAGTTATTCAGATATGATGAACTTTTAATTCTATCATAATGTGAAGGTCTCGATACTATTTAGTCCCGGTTTGACAATAACTGGGTGTTCCTTTGTCTCGCTTAAACTCGAGAACGGATAAAACGATTTAGCTGATTTTGGTTTTGAAATATTTGTCTTTGTGCAGGGAAGATTTGAACGTTAAAAAATATGGAAAATTGCAAGGGAAATATTAAAAACCACAATTTCATTAAAAGTTTCCAAAAGTTGGTCTTATTCTATACGGTCCGCTGCAATCGGGTTCATACTAAACATCTCCCAAGCGACTGGTCCGATTTTGATGGAATTCTTTGTCTGTATTTGACGAAGTTACTGGATGGCTTAGATTCCCAATTAGTTCCGGTAGGTGCGCTGCAATAGGGTTCGTGCTAAGCTTCTATCAGTGGCCACATCTGTAGGCTTCGCGATTAAGACAGACACCTTGGAGAGCAGGACCCCACAATTCGGGGGACCGTAGCATCTGATATTCTTGCTACGTGGCTAATACGGCACTACCAATTAAAGACAAGAGACTACCAGCTTCTAAGTGAAAAGTAGGGCTAGTTTTGAACTGCAAACAAACCCTGAAGCAACTGGTATAAAAGACAGAAACTTTAATTCTTTTAAGTTAACCAGTGAATATCTGATATTTTTTTTATATAAATACATCCTTCTTTTACACGCCAATGCTCGACGAAATTAAAGATTAGGACCCAAGTTCAATAAACATTTGTTCTATTCCTCTCCTTGTCTAAAGCATTGCTATTTGACTTTGCGGAATTGCAATGTCAAACGCTCAAACCGCCTACGACAGCCGAACTCTATACTCTCCCTTTTCAATGTGCAACGTTAGAAAGAGAGGACAGGTCGGTAGATCGCTCGCGGTTCCAATGCATTTTCGGCGGTTATTACACCCGTGTTTTGTACATTTTAATGCTATCTATGCAATAATAGTGACTAGACGAAAACACTGCGATATTTTTAGAAAGTCAAGGCCAGAACTCGGTTTCGGATTATTAGTGTGGGTCGGTTGACTTTTATTTGAATAAACTGTTGCATTTTTAACGAGGAATGTATTGGAAGGACAACGCACGACTCGCATGGAACGTTTTAAATATTTTGATAAATAAATTCACGTAAAAAGTAAATTTTGGTACAAATACTCATCTACGAGAACACTTAGTATTACTTAGTATTACTATAAAATTACGATATAGCGTTAGAAACATGTGCTACATGATAATTGATATAATACCCTTCTTGGTGTGCGCCATCGATTGTTAATGTAAAGAAAAGAAGAAGAAATTAGGTTTGTGATTAATCCTAATAAAAATATCACAATAATGAACCATTTAATTGTATTACAAAATTTAACTCTAATCTTTGACTCAAAAAAATTTGATCAATTGATGTTTAGATTATGCGCAAGCGTGACCTATCAATCGGGAGAAATTACCTTATTATACCTTATTCATAGGATGCAGACGTACCTTTTGTAACGGCAATGTTTCTTACCTCTTTTTCTAATTTCCCACTGACAGTTCTCGTCAGGACTGTACTTTGTTGTTCTCGGTCAATTATTATTTATGAAAAGTGAATATTAATCTTATTGTTATATTTATTCAAATAATACAAAAATCTGCCTAGATATACGGAAAAACGTCAGCATTTTGTAAGTTCTCAAGTATTTCAAGTTAGAAAAAGAAGCTGGTAATTATTAATTTCATATACTTTTCGAATTTGGCTTAATACGATCCTTGTGATCTTATTTATCAAGTTTAAGGTTAGCTATATGTCAAAATAGCAAATAATATAAATGGCCTACCCAAAACTCGGATATACGTCACAAATGATGACGCACACCAAGAAAGCTATTGAATTTACTATAGTCAAATGCAGTCTTATCATGTTTTTGTTTCTTTCATTGCGTTTAATCATAACTTCCAAATAAAATCCGTAAGATGAATAAGACAGATTCTAAAAAGTCTTTCACCAGCGAAGTTTTTATTTAGCTATGTCACTTTGACAATTTAAAGTGATAATATGAATAATACGAAGCAATTTTCCGGTATTTTGCATCCTCAAGCAAAAAAAAATGGTATCTACTTAATCTGATTATTTTGAGAATGAATGAAAAAGTGGAAATTCGTCAACCAGTGTGCAGGAAACAACAACCATCATTATTTTCTCCGGGTATATTTGTAATCTCACATTTTGGCAACCTTTGTGTCTTCTGATTTGATACATATGGTTAGTGACCTTTGAACCCGCACAATAAGAGCGCTTTTGACTATATAAATGAGTTCATTCATTATTATTTTCATGAGATTATTGACAAATTAATAATACTCGTATTAAAAACATTTGAAAATCCCTCGTAAAAGTAGAATTTTTTGTTGTTAATCATACCCTACTGGTAAACCACCTGTCAATGTTAAATAAAATGTAATGTAATAAAAGTTGCGAAAGAAAAATGGTTTATTAATTCAACTTTAATAAGACTAAAGAAGTAGATAGAATATTAAAAATAACAGGTTATGTGCCAGTCACAAGAAAAGTGAAAAATAAGAAAAAAGTCAAGAAATGATGCTTCAAAAATCAAAGAAAACATTTTTGGAAGCCAGCTAAAAAGTTATTCATTAATATTATAATAGAACTCCTTAACGTATATAATTAATAAAGGCGTATATGAGTGTTGTACAAAGGAGAGCATTGACGGAACTTGAGGAAAAAGAAAAAATTTATTTTAAATGAGGCAAAATCACTCACTAATTATACAATGTCATGATGATGTCCCACACACACAATTGGAAAGTTTAAGACATAGAGATAAGGTGTACAAAATGTGGCAAGCCCTAGAAAATTTATATGATTATTTTTTTCACTTGTCAAAATCTGACATTTTGGTGGTTTTAACCAATAGCAATACATTATTCTAGCCAATCATTCGGTATTATACTGATAATTCTGCTTCCTCATCGATAATACCTTGTTTACATTGAAACGTCAAAATTTTACTTCGAATTTGTCATTATTGACAACTAAAAGTGCTTCGAAGTTTATTGAAAAATGAACACAAACCAACTCAGTGCCATCACCCAAGAGAATATTGAACATTTAATACATTTAAATAAATTTAAAATTTTTGAAAAAAATAATCTTTCCAAATACAACTCGCTCCTCAAATTTCATCACATAATTTTTTATTTTTATCACTCAAACTTGTATATTTTAGGCAAAAACATTCAAACAAACCGAATTTACATAAAATCCCTCGTCCTAACGGACTCGTGATTTTATCAATCGATTTGTTTTCATATTTTTGCCAAATTAACAAGTTTTCGTGGAAAAGGAAAAATTCTCGATAAAATTTGAAGCACTCGTGGTATTACCTTTGATAATATTTTACTGAATATAGTAACCAATCAAATTACTCAATTTCAAGTCATGTGTCAAATTTCATCCAATCACCGCTGTATTACAGGAATAATACCCTACATGTGGTGTTTATTTTTTATTAAGAATTAATTAAACGTCAAACTGACAACTGGATTGAAAATGTCGCGAAGATTTGGTATTGCATCTAACGATTCAATTAATTCACCAATTGTACTTTCCACAACTGTAGTTTTGAATAAAAATGAATTATATTTGATTAAAACTAATGAAGTTTGTATTGAAAATTATTAAACGTTAGATTGACAATCAATTATTTGATATCTACAAGGTAAAAAATTATCTCATCGAATACTCCTCGGGTCTTGATAAATACTCAAAATTTTGTCAGAGAGAATGCTTCAAGCGTGTTGCTCAAAGATAATAGCCCTCGGCTTGCGGCCTTGGACTATTATCAAGCAACACGCTTTCAGCATTCTCTATGACAAAATTATCTCGGTATTATCAAGACCCTAGTGGTATGACTACTGATAATACCCTACATGTGGTGTTTTCAGTTTTGTGTTTATTTTTTATTAAGAATTTATGAAACGTCGAAATGACAACTGGATTAAAAACGAAGATTTGGTATTGCATATAACGATTCAATTAATTTACCAATTGTACTTTCCACAACTGTAGTTTTAAATAAAAATGAATAATATTTGTTTGATTAAAACTAACAAAGTTTGTAACGTCAGATTGACAATCAATTTTTTGATATCTACAAAGTAAAAAATTATCTTATCGAATACTCCTCGGGTCTTGATAAATACACAGAGTATTTATCAAGAGAATGCTGAAAGCGTGTTGCTTGATAATAGCCCAAGGCCGCAGGCCGAGGGCTATTATCTTTGAGCAGCACGCTTGAAGGGGTATTAATACTAAAAAGAAAGGTTTACCAGGGTAGGTAACTATTTTTGTTGAAGTAAACTTGAATATAGTACATTCAATAGCCTTCTTGGAGTGCGTAATCGTTTGTGAAGCATATCCAAGTTTTCGGTATGTCGTTTATTTTATTTGCTATTTTGACATATATCTAACCTTGAATTTGATAAATAACTTCATCAGGATCGTATGCAGCCAAATGCGAAAAGGCTATGAAATTAATAATTACCAGCTTCTTCTTCCAACTGGAAATACTTGAAAACTTCCAAAATGATGATGTTTTTCCGTGTATCTAGACATATTTTTGTATTATTAAAATAAATATAACAATAAGATTAATATTCACCTTTCATGAAAAACAATTGACCGTAAACAACAAAGTACAGATCTGATGAGAACTGTCAGTGGGAAATTAGAAAAAGAGGTAAGAAACATTGCCGTTACGAAAGGTACGTCTGCATCCTATTTTGAATGATGTAATTTCCCCCGATCAATAGGTCACGCTTGCGCATTATCTAAACATCAATTAATCAAATTTTTCATACATTTAAACGGTTCATTATTGTGATATTTTGATTAGGATTAATCACAGACCTGCCCTTTCTTCCATTTCATCCAACATAATCAAAGTAAGTCCTTCTTCTTTTCTTCCATTTTTTCCAACGTAATGTGCTAGAAGGACATTAACATTCGATGACGTACACCAAAAAGGTTATTATATGAACTCTACTATAACATTTTTTAACGAATGAATAGACCTTTCAAACGATATACCTATCTCGAGCCTTCCCATTTGAAAAATTTGATGGTTGTAACTTGTAACTGACATTCAAAGGGAGTTGAAGAATGTCAATTCATAATTTAAATTTGACGTGTTTGGAATTTTTTTAAAGTATGTACAGTAACTTTATACACACTGTAGAATAAATCTAATGAACATAAATCCATACGGATGACATTTTAAAATTATTAATTTTTGATATTATATTATTTCAAATAAACCAAAAAAGTAGGAAGTAACTAATAATTATAACGGCATTCAACCTCCTTCTGTACACTAACATTGTTTTATTTTTTTTTGAGAACAGTTAAGCCATATGTTCGACCAGAATCCCCAGAAATTTTTCATTATTCCTCGAAATTTGCAGTATTACGAAATATGGTGAGCTTCGGTTAGTGACCATTTGAAAACCCAACCAAATGGTCCAAGAAAATTACTTCTTAAAATCCCCATTATCACGCACCTCTGTAATTTGCCATATTATGGTTATAATAATCGCCAGAAGGGCACATTCTTTTCACTGTTATACAGGGTGGTTCAATAATATTCGATTTACTCATTTTCATACAAAAATTTTAAATATTTCCTATATTAACGTTTTATTAATAAGATTTGGTCATGGAAAATAAGAATACTTTTCAAGTGCTGTAGGCAATTTCCAATGAAATACATATATTTCCTCAAGACTGTGAAATTTAAAATAAAAATGGTGAATGTTCTGTATTGATTATAATAATTCATAATAAAATTGGCAAATAGAAGTATAGACGGCGTATAGAAAACCGAATACACTCTTGAAGACATGGTTTAATGACTTTGGTTTTTCGGTGAGTCCGACAAGGTGTGTTGCGATAGATAGGTACATACTAGCCACTAGCCACCAAGTTTCTCAAATATAAAAATTAAATAAAGAATTTGTTTAATTTTTTTATCTATTGAGTTGGTAACATGGTAACATGATAACAAATGTCAAATTTAAATTATTTGACACTTTCCACAACTTTAAAAAATTAAATTTACCAAAATGATTGAGAGTGATAGTGAACATAATAATTTAATTGTTGTGAATATGTATTTATTTTAATTAAAATTTCAATATGAATGTCTGTCATTGGCTATTAATACTCTACAACTTTGTCAAAACTTAGTGTGTGGCATAAGCTGTGTTTGATACTTTTATTGCCAACTGTTTAAAACAAAGTGTGGAAGAGTAAAAAACATTCGGCTGCGTGAAATACACAATTAAAAGCAATAAGTAGTACACATATAAATTTTCGAAGCTCTTGTGATATTATAACATAACTGAATATTCCACAATGCAGATAAAATAAAAATATATAGAACGTTAAGACTTCACCCTGTACTTTGATACAAAGCTATCTCTCATCACTTCATCTATAATCTTCCCTTTTGATGATTAATTTGACATAATGAGTTCTCTTATTTTATGCAGATTTAATGAACTTAATAGACATAATTCGAGTAGACATTCTAGGTATAGTATTACGAAAATTATGATAATTTCACCAAAAAGGTGAATTTGTTTTTTTTTTAATAAATTTAACATATTTTGTAGTATACTTGAATTTCTTCACTAATCATTAATTCAAAATTATTGTGGAATAACAATTTAATAGAGTTTATCTCTTTTACAGGGTGGCCTGGACACACATTTATCAGTAAATACAGAAGACTTAGAGGTGGCTAACGGGGTGGATGTAAACTCGCAAGCCAGAAGCAATATCCATTCAAACACCAATGGCAGTATTATCACGATGACTTTAAAAAATAACCATTTAATTGTCGAAACGGAAGAGAGAAATGTTAGTAGATATTATTTTATTGATCATTTGTAAAAAAAAGGTTGTATGTATGATTTTTTGGTGTGAATATTCACTAGGATCTGAGATATCTATCCTCTCCCTTCTTCTTCTCAGTTTCCCATGTATTCCCAGGTATTATGCCCAGCGATTATGTGAATGGAGGATTATTCTTTCATTTCACAGAATCTATAGTTCATCCATTATGAAAACCGTTTTGCACGTGACAAAGTACCGATACAAAGACATTCCTTTGTAATATGTCATTCGTTTACTGTCAATCACTATGGTTTGTCGGTTTCAACTAAATAAATATTTAAATTTATAGGTCAAATGTTTTAAAATAGATATTTACGTAATTAGTTATGAAAAGAGCGATATTGTTCAACAAGCGTAATATTTGCCAAAACGAGCGCTAGCGAGTTCTGCAAATTACGCGTGTTGAACAATGTCGCTCTCTTTATAACGTGTTTACGTACAACGTTTTATCTAATTCCGCGCTTTCATAATATTCAATAAAATCTTCAATTACAATGATAACATTGAAGTGGAATCAAATGGTGTTAGAAGTATTGTTACTATGATGTATTCACCCAGAAAATTGACTTACTTTAAATAACTGTGTCCTGAATAATGTTTTCAATGTTTATAAATCTCAAAATACTATTGAATTAAAATAATGGGTTAATTGTACAGTTTAAATAATGAAATAATTGTCAGTTTTGACAGTACCTACCTAATTAATAAATTATTCTTTGAAACTCATGTGGTATCTCTATGTTGAAACATAAACAGTTACATAAAGTTTTTTAATAACTACTTTTCATAACTGATATATGAAGGTTACCTAACATGTCAATAAACTGCTCAAAACTCTGTAATGCATCCAGCGCTGGGGTTCGAATTGGATTGTACAATGGACATTCCAGTACTATGTGTTCCAGAGTCTCGAGTTGTCGCAAGTTGCACATTGTACACAATTCTTCCTGGTTAATTATGTAATAGTTACCATTGTAGGAAACATTTAGCCGTAATTTGGAGGTGAGACGTATTTGACTATACAGTCTTATAAATTTGATGGGACATTCACAGAGTAAATACAAAGCGGGTTGCGGATGAATCGTAAACTTTTTGTAAAAATTGGAAAAACTGGACCGGGACAAAAACGACAAATCTTCGTTGTGAAGATATACCTGAAGTGTTTCTAAGATCATATTAAAGTTTTGTTTTAAGCTACGACAAGTTAGGTTTGCCCATGTTGCAGACATATTTAGCTTATCAAAAATAAGTTTCATTTGAAGGACCCAGTTATAATTAAGTTTATTAGAAGTTTGTATTTGCAAGAGTTTATTAAATAATATTTTAGGCAGTCTAGTTTCGTCCATAATCAAAATTTTAAGCAGCCAGTTTAAACATTGTTTGAAAACGAAATATTCTAATTTAACAGAGCCCGTTTCAAGACGTACCATGTAATCAGGAGTACTTTTATTAAGTAACAAAAGTCTTTTAAAAAATCCCACCTGTACCCTTTCAATTTCATGGATGTAACGCAGTCCCCATACAGGGATACAATTACTTAAAATGTTTAGAATTATCGAATTGTACAGTGTCAACCTGGAATCCCATGATGTCATCTTTGATTTGGCTAACGTTGACATGACAGCTCCAATAGCTTGTTTAGCCTTTGATGTAGCTATAACAGTTTGCTCCCTAAATAGTGACGAAGAAGTAAAAGTTATTCCTAAATAGCTGTACTTACTTGTTAATTCAATTTCTTCACCATGAAAGAGAAACCTATGATTTATTGACAGTCTGGGGTTACCCTTGGAGAAACATAATATTTTCGACTTTTTGTTATTAACAGTCAATTTATTAACGTAGGTGTACTTCTCAAGTATTTGAAGTTTTCTTGCAAGGTCCACCTCAGATTCTCCCAAAATAACAAGGTCATCAGCGTAAGATAGAAGTAACAAGTCATTAGAATTATCAATGTTAATCCCTACTGCACCGGATTTCCTAAAAAAACCTTCAATATCCGAGATAAAAAGAGCGAACAGCATGGGGCTAAGAGGTTCACCTTGCAGGATACCTTCTACAATATCATATAATTTGGAGAAACTATTATTAACTTTAACCCGAAACTGGGCATTATCGTATAGACATTTAATTATTCTTATAATTTTTGCACTCAACCCAAGGTTAAAAAGCTTGTCCCAAAGAAGATGATGATTTATGGAATCGAATGCCCTTTTAAAATCAATAAATGCAGCAAACACTTTTTTTTTTGAACGATGCAAACAAATCTGTACGCAGCTATTTAAAACAAAAACATTATCGATACAACCTCGACTTTTGCGGAATTTTGTGGAATCCATTTTTCAATTATGATCAATACATATACTTAGCCCTTTGGGCTTTTCACAGTCAAACGTGGCCATATCGAATGTTTTCAAATAGTAAATTTTGAATAAAATGGTGACGTCTATTGACAGTTGCTAAGATGTTGCTAGGGAAGCCGTGCAATTTACTTTACAGCTGTGCGTTTTTTTTACAGTGCGTAATAGACGTCATTACATTGATACCGACTGTGTGTTATTGACTGATAACAGGGGGGGTCGTAGGTAAAATTTATAATTAATTAGGATTTTTTGTTACATACAACGTTAAATGCTTTCACATAATATTACAAAATAACTGTGTTTTTTTAATTACTTTGGGGATAGTGTATGCTCGACAAAAATTAAAGTTACATAATCGAAGATTCTATTTTTGCTATAAAATACAGGGTGTTCCATTTGGAAGAAGAAAGAAAATGACAGGTTCGAGTTTCCTTTCACCCTGTATATAAGAAAGAATATAATTGAAATTTAAATAGGATACGGAGATCATATTACAAAACTCTTTTTGGAAAAATACATTTTTTTTCTTCAACGTACAACAGACTACTACAGAGTGTTGATTTACCTACGATTTTCATATAAACGTGTCCATATCTTTTGAAGGACTTTTGTATAACGTGGCAAAACCTTATATCAAAAGCTTCAAAAAAATGTAATCAATCCGAATTCGGTATGATATACAGGGGTTCCCATTCGAAAAATCATATGTTTGGTTTGTAACGGAGTTATGCAGCACTCTGTATAGTTCTATATAATTTCAAAATATGGAACTTCAGCCCATCTACGATTTATTGTTTATAACATTTTTTGATATCTCTTAAAATAACCCATATACCGAAGTTTGTCGTAAGATTGGTACACCCTGTATATATAAATCGTTGGATAATTAAATATCAAATTCAAACTAAAGACAGTATCAGCTTAACAATAATAAAATTTGATGTTGGCCAAGTGCACACTGTGGCCGCTTTTGAAACTATTTTATTTCGCTCATTCAGTGCGTTATTATTAGAGCAAATATACCGAAACAATTAAACAGCCGCTGCAAAGAACTTGTGGCTTCATTAATCAATTATTTTGAACAAAAACGTAATAACAATGGATCATGGCTACCTTTAACTTCTGTAAGCAAGGGAAGTTAGCAGAGACAACAGGTACTGAATAATATCTTAATATGTATATGTTACGGTGAATGTACACTCTTAGGAAATGTACACTTTTACCGTAAAATGTGTGAATTTGTGTGTGTGTGTGTGTGTGTGTGTGTGAACTGAATATAATGTATATGTACATTTCCCGGCAAGTGTGTACCCTTGTCTTCACGTTTTGGTAAATATATACCCTTACCTTCATGTTTTAAGAAAAGTTGGAATACAAATAAATGAAAAATGTTATTGCAGTAAAAAAATATTTATAATAAATATATTTCTTTCTCTTATTGCTCCTTAAGTTTGATTTCGAACAAGAAATGTTGATCGCACTGCTTTAGTGATGTATGCATTGTAATGCACACCAGGTTCTTCAAGAAGGGGAAGGGAACATAATCATTGGATTAGCCGTTTCCCTTCTTGAATCACTAGTTATGCGAGCTACCAAGTATTGGATATCTTTCAAAAATGGGAAGGGTGAATGCATTCAATACCGTGAAACGCACATATCAAGTTAATCAAGAAAGGGAAGGGTAACTTCAATGAAGGGAATATCTTCCCCTTCTTGAATAGCTTATTGTTCATTACAAAGTATTGGATATCTTAAAGGGAAGGGTGAATCTAATGATTATACCTCCTTCCCCCTCTTGAATATATTAATGTTCATTAGAAAGTATTGGATATCTTTTAAGGGGAAGGGAGAATGTAATGATTATATTTCCTTCCCCTTTTTCTCACATTTACTCACATTTACCAAACATGGTCATTGTGAATTCAATGTACATTTCCCTTCTTGAACCTATAAAAAAATAAAAAGAATACCTAATATTTGACATTTACTAGATACCTACTCATACTATTTTAAGTACTTGGTACCATAGTCCAATTATGACAGACGTCATGTGCAACGGTTTTTATACTGTATGAGCTAAACATTCTTCTAGCTCCAATAGTTTGAGTTTTTTGTGGCGCTCATAAGTCATTGACTTCTGTACGCCTGCCAAAACTTTTATAGCAGATTCAGTCTAGCTTATCCATTCGTTGGATCTCAGTTTTTCAGTATTATCTTTGATTGTCTAATTCCTACAAGCTCTTTCCAATGGTCCAATCTTTTTTGGACTAGATAATATATAAAAATGACATTTTTCTTTCCAGGATATTGAAGAAGACAGTAGAGAAACTACGATGACATACTCCCCAAGCGCCCGAGATGGAGTTTTCGTAGTGGAAGTACAGCAAGGAGTGAGAAGAAGTCCATCTGCAGGACCAGCTTCTAGCTCCCAACAAGAAATTTCCATCTCCGTCGGAGAGCAGTGTGCACTAGTCCATAACCCACCGGATAAGTGAGCTTTCTTTTTGTTATCGAAATAAAGAGTTTTGATTGAATTATTTCAGATACAGCGACGAGGAAACTATCGAAGAATACGACGAAAGTGAATATTTCATTGAGATGGTACCACCAGACACTCCAGATTCCTTAACTTCGAAAGTAAAAACGGGCTTGACGCAATCCATAACCAGTTTAAACCACCCATCTTATTGCTACACTAATCAACAATGCTATGACATAGATAGCTACGGTTCTAGTCAGTATAAAGGGTATTTAGTTTGTAACGACCAAGCAATTCCTAAAGCTGTCGAGGATAATAAACCAAAGATAATGGCAGCTATTTATAAGAATACTCTTAAGAGAAGTCCTAGTACTGAAGATTTACATATGGCGTCCATAAATGGGGGGTCGGTGGAGGATTCTGTTCTACAAAAAGAGCAAAGGAAAAGGTGAGTTTTTGTTTTGGGGAATCATAAAAGTATCAAACGTAGTAGGCTAGAGACCAAGTGACAAGTTACCTTCCTCCTGATTTCACTGTTTTCAATGAATATTCTTTCCTTTTTACGATTATCCAGGCACCTCTATTGTATACATTAACTGTAGTGTTATATCACTGCGACCATATTAGGTCTATTGTGCCCTTTTCGGTACTCGGTTGAAGCACATGCGCAAATCATACTCTTTCTTTGAACTGCAGGATATGTTGGGATTCAGAAGAAGGGATTCTTTCTTTTTCTTACACTTGGAACTTGTCCCAGTGGTAGATAGTTGTATTGTGTCGTCTGGAAGAAGCAGCATTCTTTCGATGTCTGCACATGCACAAATCATACTCCCACTTTGAACTGCAGAATCTGTTGAGATTCCAAAGAAGGGATTCTTTCCTTTTCTCACACTTTGAGCTTGTCCCAGAGGTAGATAGTTGTATTCTGTCTGGCAGAAGCAGCATTCATTCGATGTCTTTCGCTTCATGTTACACAGGTGTTGATTAAGTTCACAATGCCCTGTGAGAAAAACACCAAGTTTTCTCATTAGGTTTCTGCTAAGTGTATTTTATCTTTTTCAGTTGTTTTTTTTTGGATTGACTCAGTCCTGAAAAACCTTTCAAGTGATGAGCTTTGTCCTTTTCTTCTTACTGTTCCTTTTAACCATCATGGCCTTTTCTTTTTACTGTTCCTTTTAACCAACATGGCCTGATATACACAGACTAGGCTGCTTACTCCTACTGCCATAGGCAGTTTCAGACCTTCAAGCTGATTCAATATGTACTAAGCCATTTGACGGCTGCTTGACTATCTGAGAATATATGTCTCAATCTATATCCAAATTGAATTGTGCACATTTCTCTATAGTTTTGAGAGCATACCTGGTGATTCCACTTCCTTCTCCATTCTTCTTCAAAGCTCAGCTCATGTCTGAAGGCATTTACCAAATAGAATTGAAGTGTACTCATTATTTGTTCTTCTTCTTCCCTATTCCTTCTCTGACCATTCTGATTTGCGTTACTTTAGCTGCTCCCTCACTGGGTAGTGAGGTATGAGGTCGCGTATCACCTCCTAGGCAGCTGAAGGATCTTGTAGTTCCTGTGATACATAGGCAAGTCAATCATTGGATTTCACTCAGAGTAGCTGTACTTCCCCTATTTTTGTCATGTCCCAGGCTACCGCTCCATAGGTAATGAATATTATAATCCAGCGCAGTGTACGAGGTTTGCAGTCTCACCTACTTCTTGCCTTTTTACATCATTAGAGCTTTTGTCGCCTGTTAGTTCTATAGATGTTTTCGGCCCAGGTCCATTACTTGATCTTGTTATGTACATTTGCATTAAAAATATTATTATTATTAGGAGTAAAAACGTCAAATTCTTATACTGGATGTCGCAAGTTATCGTATACAGGCAATATCTCGCTTATTTTACAAGATGATTAATAAATAAAAAAACTGCATTGAATGGCATTAAAGTACCTTCCTAATAACTTATGAAAAAATGTTTTACATTTGACAGTCCTGTGGTAGCTAATCCCTCACTTTTTATTTTAAAATGGCAGTAGTGACCACTGTTTTAAAAGCCATCTGAAGTTTGGTCGCAGGAACTATAAATTTCAGCGGGAATTTTACATATCAAATTGAGGGAGAATTTTATCTGTTTCAAAAATAAATTGACTTCACCAAAATAACACAAAATGCAGCTGTTTATTGAAAAATATAAATCGTGACTGATAGTATTTCGCCAAATATTGCGTCAACAAAAGGTTGCCAAATATTCTCTTATGTTCAGCTCTGATGCAAGAATACAATTCTAGGTTGAAGTATTTTATAATTTAGAATCGAAATTGATCTTTTAACCGTGATTTTAACTCTTTTTTTGCGCGATCGATCTTTTTTGTTTATTTACAGCATCGGTTGTCAGGTCGGTAGGTTGTGTTTACTGGTTTCTAAGTCTAACACGTCGGTAAGTAAATTACTTACCGACGTCTTAGCCCTACATACATTCAAGTGGTCCTAAATAATATATTACCTCATTCATTACATAAAAGGAACAAAAAAAATAATAAGATTAATATTTTTAAATGAACAGAATCGAACAGAACAATATAAAAAGTAATAAAAAGCATGAAAACAATTTCACCAAAATGCAAATTATATTTTAAACTGATCGAGAAGTATAAATGTCACTTTTGACATTTCGTTCATTTCGAAGAAATTTAAATAATTTTATTCGAAATTTGAATATTTCAATACGATCGCACAAAATTGGTATAAGCATTTCGAACGTTAAGGGTAATACCGGTCTCCAGCAAAATTGGAGGCTTCTCTACGCTCAGCCTCCAAACATTGCTATCGACTGGTAAACAACCCTTACCGTTCTTGATACTTAATATACTATAACTTTTCGTTTCTAATTATGCCTGTATACTTGTCAAACTTAGTTTTATGTTTATCATAGTGACGTTTTTTATTATATAATTTTGGGACACCGACTGTACTGTTACAAATCAAGCAAATAATTTTGTCTTTCACTTAACAGCAAAAAAACTCTAATTCCCACTTTTCTTGAAAGATACGATGCTCATCTCCAAGTTTCCTCTTACTTCCACTTGGTTTTAAAACAGACATGTTAAAAACTTCATCCGAAATAAATAACAATAAGTACTGTTACGTGTTGTAACAATAAGTACGCAACTAAACTCGCAATTCTATCGCAACTGACTCATAACTGATTGAACAACTGAACTCAATCGAGCGGTATTGGCTTATTGTGATTTCTCGACAGTTCTTTCCAGAATGTTCAGGTAGCGTCATCTGTATTCTCGCGCGATAGAACTTTCCGGAACAAGCCAGGCTTTTAGGTTGAGCGCGCATCTTAGTTCATCATCACAGTACTTTATTTTCGGTTTTTAACAGGCTCGCGGGCCGCATTACACGGCTGTTTTCAAAATTGATTCGGGGCTGCAGGAAAATGCTCAGTGGGCCGCATGTTTGACATGGCTGATTTAGATGATCTTAAAGAACGCATTCGTGAAGCATGGCCTAGTGTTACACGTTATGATTCAGACGGCTTTTGACACGTTTTGCAGCTTGCATGGATTCTGCAGGAAATCATTTTGAACACTTGCTTTGTTCGTTTTTTGAATTGCACCAAAGGTATTTTAGTTGAAATTGATACTTCATGAAATATTGATGGTTTAGTTATTATTAACTGAAAAAAGTACCAAGTATATGCTATCGGTGTATTCTAAATGGAACGACACGCAATTTTCAATTACAATTTACAGGAGCCACGTACGAATAAAAAGTGAGGGGTAGCTACCACTGGCCTATCAAATTTGAAATATATTCTTATGAGCCATTAGGAGAGTGCTTTAATGCCATTCAATGCAGTTTTTTTATTTATTAATTATCTTGTCAAATAAGCGATATATTGTCTGTACACGATAACTTGGGACACCCGGTATATTAGCAAGGGAATAATTTTTTTTGTCGGTAATTATTCATATTTTCTAGCGTAGACTTTAAAGGCTGTTCGTTAATTATAATTTTTATAAACGTACCTAAATATATGTTTTAGATCCATAAATGATAAAAGGCCGACTCCTGAATCTTCGAAAATAGTAGAGAAAGCGAAAATCCCCAGCGAATTATCTTCTAGCAGTATCAACCCTATGAAGGAAACGGAAACGAGGTCTGGGGATTATGAAAATAAAGGGCTCGGATGCAATGACTTATCCAAAAGTTAAAGATTACTATTATTATCAAAAATAACGTTTTCTATTAGGTACAAAAGGTAGCTACATGTGTGTTATTATTGAATTTTGCAGTCTAGTAAACCTTAAGAATTAGGTTGGAACTATCCCTATATTATTAGATATCTTGTGTAATTTCTTTCAAAAATCAAGCAATCAAGTATTTGTATAATAAATTTGTAACCAGTGATTTATACTGTTGAAAGTTGAAAAATGTGATTTAGTTCTATCGTATATATATATAAAAAAATTAAGTTCGCGGTATTCTTTTTTATTTTAAAAGCTTTAAAAGCACTAATATCACAATTTTATACTTTACAAACATTTTTGTGGAGTCTAGACACTAGTGTAACAAAAAATTTGATTTACTCCTTTTCGGCATCAAGTTCTATCCCAAAAAATATTAAGATAATCATAAAAATACCTTACGACGCTGTTAAATATAGTTTTAGAAAGAACTGATATTACACGCACGCAGTTTGCAGAGAAATATTTTTTAGATACATGATATTACACGTGTGTATGTATATATAATGCAGTGTTGCATATTTTGGTACCGCCCGGAGTAATATTACATACAGTGCAGCTGATGATTGTAAGCTGTCAAATACATACCCTGTCTTCAATCTACAGGAAGATTCTCTTAAAATTCTTTATCACGATACTGATTTGTGAGGTTGAATATATATCTTCTTTATTGTTTAATAATCCCAAATGGTTTTTTTGGGAATGACTATTAGCCACATCAAAAAATAGGTAGCTTATTCTGTAACTAGTCAAGGAGCTACTACATGTTCTGGAAAAAAGCAGTTATAATATTATTAACTATGAAACAACAATTTATAAGAAATAAGAGAAAGAGAGGAAAATACTTATGCTTTATTGCAATAGAAATTTATAGAAATAAGTAATTGGGTTGATAAAACAGCTGAAACTGATTACATTACTGATGATGAAACAAAAATAAGTAGAGCAACAGTATTTAGGTAGTGGATATGATACATTTCCAGTAACTTTTCAATTTTACTTATAAATATATAATTTGATCTCTCATTAAGAAATACTTTGGAGCTTAGTATATGTATGTTTATGTTTTTCAATGGTATTGATAGATACTGAATTTCTTGCACAGGACCTTGGTCTTCCAGTGAAGTCGTGACTGTTAGATCTCCAGGCAGACTGTAGCTCAAAATAAATAGCATGAATAGCTATAGAAATAACATTGTTTGGTGGATTTTGGCTAGCATCAGCATCAGCATCATCTACTTCTTCTGGAGTAACTCTTTTATTTTCTCCAATGCTTTGTAATTAAAATTACTTTGGAGTATCTCTTGTGATCCATCATATAGATCTGGATGTGTAGTACCTTGAGGTTTATTTCCTTGCCTCAACCTCCTCCACTTATATCATTTATGTCAACATTTCTAAAAACTGTTGCGAGCAAGTTTTTTCTGTTATTGAAATTTTAGCTAGTTGTGAAGACAATTGCGTCCATACGCTCGGAAGTCTGAGACCCTATGAAATATACTGAGTTTTTTTATCGACACGTAGATGTGTCACATACATTTATAATATTTTGCTTAAAAATTTTGGAACGGGTTTCTTTTAGTACCTTATAGTCACATAGAAGATTTTCAATGGTTTCTTCTTGTACTACTTCTTCTTATTCATTGCAGAAGTCAGTATTTGAGTTTTTAATTTCCGGAAATTGACCTCTTCTGTACAATTTCCCGTAAATATACCAGTTTTATTTTCCTCCAATGATTTCTTTGTTTTTCCTTTGTATATCCAGGGCTACAGGTTCGGGCTATGTACCAATCCTTTCGGCTGCTCTATCCTTCTTCCTGTGATTTGGGACCCAGCATAGTTCACTTCTCAGATACGGAGTTTTGAAAAAGCTTAACAGCATCTGAAGATATGGTAAGTCCATACGACTTCTGGTTAATTTTTCAGAGTAAATTCCCGCTACTATGCCAGTCTTCGTGATCAGGCCATCTGAGAAAACTGTGATTTCGTATTTTTTCAATATTAAATCCTCACAAGAGTCTTCCATTTCTGGTCAGTTAGTAGTAAGCTTAATTGCAAGGGTTCTTCTGGCTATTAAATAGTATATTTGACCTACAGTTAGCCTTTAAACTTACTAAGACACTTTACCAATATTTTCTCCAGCCCGTAGTTGGTTGGTATCCACAGGTTGAATTCCCTTTTGTTGCCAAACTCTCAACGTTCAGGTTGAGTAGTTGAGGGTATAGTATTTCCACCATCTTACTACATATATTCTTTCTTTCCTAGGTCTGCCATACTTTGAACATTGGTAAGATCATGGCTTCATACCATGCTACGTCTCCATCTAATGATGGGTGCTGCTTGAGGTATGGTTGCAGTTCCAATTTTTTACCGATTATTTTCTAGCATTCCTCCTTGTTTTTTTTCAAGATAGAAAATGAATACTATCTCCAAGACAGCATATTCCCTAAAATGACATCAAAATTTGATCTAGTCGAATTTCAAGAATCACCTTGTATAAAAAAACCTACGAATTATTACATTCTCTACCAACTCGCGACTTGCGAGTAGTGGTATGTAATTTATTTTATTTTATTTAAGGGCGTTAGCTGGAGCTCGAAAATATTTGGAAGTCGAAAACCTGTTCATCCTTTTATTAAGGTTTAAAGACCTTGAGGTCACTACGGGTTATGGTACTCTCTCTCGCACGCCAACTTCGAAAAGTACTCGTGAGGTTCCTATTTAACGATTTCTATTGAAAAAAAATTACGATGGTTGCGGGTAAAAAATTAATTGCACAGGAAATGGCGGTGGTGTTTTTATTTATTTTTTAAAAACTACTTTGCTGTTTATTATGTTTCGTGTTCCTTTGTGATAACGTATTAGATTTGTGAGGGATTCACTACTCCTTAGTCCTTACCTTAAATTTCAACAGCGACATTATTCTTATACTTTTCACAGCATAATCAATAGATATTACAGAAAATTGGAGAAATACTTTAGTACAATAAATGTTATAACATGGAAATCAGTCTGAGATAAAAACAAAATTAAAAGGAGGGGGTTTCAGATAATGTCGGTCATTTATTATTATTAATAATAGCTGCAAACCAGTTGCAAACATTTCAATAAATTACAAAAATTGGAACAGGCAGGTGAAATTTTTTAAAAATATTGCGCACTTGATAGAATAAAAAAATGTACATAGCATGTAAAAAGTTATATAATCTTTCATGTGGTTCCTGCTTAGGGATCGTTTGTAGTAATAAAGCCACAGATGAATATAGCGCACGAGATAGTGTTATTTTTTTTATTTGAATAAAATATTTATCACATATACTTATTTGTCGAAAAGCGAAAACTGCATGAGAATTTTCAGTAAATTTTACAAAAAGCAGATCGAATGGAAAATATAAACTTCTACTATGCGAATGAGTGAACAAAAAATAATGTCAAAAGTTGCCTGACATATTTTAATATCCTGAGGTTCCTCGGAGTCCTTGGAATTCAAGATATCTATCGATTTTCTCTAAATTTGCTACAATATATATGTTATTAAAAAGTATTATTGCAAAGCTATCACAACGTATAATCGATACATTTTGTTTCGCAAAATAGCTCCCTAAAATATTTTTTTCATATCAACATGTCTTATGGTTCCTCAAGCATATTAAATTTTGTTAAATACTAATATGTCCTCTGGTGAGCAAGATAATAATAATGGCAAGTAGAAGTCAAGACAAGTGTATTATTTTTGGACATTGAAACCATTACGTGGAAAAGCTTTGCCAACGTTTAGTGACATTATGTGTTATTATTTGTTCGTACAACATGATTTGATGCAACAATATGCAGGAAAAGATCCCTCTGTTTGTGAGATTCTTAATCAAGTTGTTCCAAGAGTCGAAGAAATTTGGCTTGAAGCTTCAATTCCAGTAGTGTCTGAAAATCGAATAAGGAGCAAAATGAAGAAGTTTCATCAACGTTACAAACCTAATCAGAGAAATTTGAAAAACTGAAACGATCCAAGAAAGTTGGAGGCATTTGAAGAATAAGCTTCTAAGCTATGTGATATAGCTGCTTGCAAATGTCTGGATCAAACCTGTGAGTATGAAAAATAAAAAAAGTGTCTAAAAAAAAACCAAACTTCCTAGCCGACCAAAGAAATAGAAGAGACATGGCTATAGGAACAGTCGATATAGAATTTAGTAAGAAAATTACAATAAATGAGAACAGAAAAGAAAAATATCCAAGCTGCTACTCCAGTACTCCAGTAGTAAAAAAGAGGAAGAGTTTGAATCTGATAGTAGTTTTGCTAAATCTCTGTTATTACGTAAGTTTACTCAAACTATAATTTGCACATTTTTTTTCATACTACTTTTGATCAGGTGAAAATGAATCAAAAACGACGTTACTAAAAATTAATCGCAAATTATCATTGGTAGCATCTACCTCTAGCCAAAAACAGGATAATACGAATTCTGATGAAAGCTCTGATCGGGGTTCAGATGATGTCTTGAGATTAGGTAGTTCACTTCATCTTTTTCCTCAATTCAAATGGATTTAACCTAATTTAAGAGGTAATGAAAATAAAATGGTTTTTGTTTCATTTTTAGGTCGGAATTAGACCAAAAAAACAGGAACTTATAACAAATAATGAGGGTGAAATTGGCATCTGTGGCACTTGCCTCTGATAGAACTGGTGTGTCAGATCGTGCAGCAGCCATAATAGTTATTGCTGCTTCGGAAGATACGGGTGTGATATCAAAGGAAAATGCCACAATGATTATAGATAGGATGAAAATTAGAAGATCCCGAACAGCACAAAGAGTACTTTGCATGGCCAAAACTACGGAAAAACCTCTCATTATAGGATTATTCTTTGACGAAAGAAAGGAACAAACACTAATCAGTTTCCTTTCAACTGCCTTGAAAATGTGTTGTCTTGTTGAATAAAAATATAATTTCAACAAAACCTGCGTTTTTTTCTACTTTGCTGCATTTGAGGAGCCTCCAAATTTTTAGATTCTGCTTTGAAATTAACTAGGTAGTTTATTGAAACCTTAAGCAATATATATTTAAATGTATGATATGAAAATAAAAAAAAAATCGATAAAAACAGGTTAGGAGAAGAACCTCAAGAAATAAAGATTTTATCTTTATCTTTTGTACACTGGTTTCTAATAATAAGGAGCATGTTTTTTCAACTATGACATAACTTTATCAAAAAAATATTGATTTCCCCAATTTTCATTATGGCGTCCCTCTGAGGAACCTCAAGAAATGAAGATTCTATCTTTCTCTTTTGTACACTTGTTTCTAATAGTTAGAAGCATGTTTTTTTAACTATGACGTAACAATAGCAAAGTTTTTTTTGATTTCCTTAATTTTCGTTCCACCCTACGTGTTCATTGCTTCGTCGGTTAACGTGCCTATTAAGCTTATAGTGCTCAGTTAACATACTCACTACGGCTTTGAGAGTTTTTCTATCTTTGCTTATTGTGTTTGCCGTGAATTTCAGTTCAGGTAGAATGAATGGCATGGCATTGAAAAGTCTTGTTTGGAAATTTCATCCGTCTTTTACTTGCAATTATGAGCCTGTTACCTTGCAACGGTTTTCAAGTAAGCCATACTAGCTCAGAATTAACCTAAATGAAATGTAGTGCACTCTTAGTTAGGGAGGCGAGTGGGGGATTTTTCGGGAATACTCGAGCGTGGCAGTTAAAGATATGAGAGATACCTTAGTCCTAATAGAACAACTTTGGAAAGTATTAGCTCTATAGGTAGTGACGCGCGCCTAGGATAGACGATCAGATTAGTAAAAAAAATCAATATTCTGAAATACTCGAGCGCGTCAGATTAAGATATTGGGGGTTGATCTTAGTGTCTTAAGACTAAATTTAACTAATCTGACGATAAGTCCTTGACGCCGCCGAGTTATAAGGTCGCGAACTTGTAAAACAAACGTTAATCCGGCATTCTCGAGCGCGATTTTTATTTTTTGATTTTGAAGAATAAAACTTACTAAAAATACAAAAATTCTGCCAATTTCCGCATGACCGGAAGTGTGGAGGAGCCATTTCGTCTTCCGAAAAACGCAATGCGGCATGTAAGTCGCGAACGATACATTTTACAGAAAAAAGTTTAAATAAAAAAAGGTAATTTTATTTTACACAAAAAAGGTTTCTTTACATTTTTGTCCAAAGTTGAAAATTTTGGACTTAAAGCATCATGAAAGCTCAAACTCCCGAATTTGAGGGTGTTAAAAAATTGATATGGGACAACGATGATTAAATTATGTAACTTTCAATATATCTCAATTTTTTTTCTTAAGCTTCTCGACAATTTTCGTGGACTCGGAAAAAGTGATCCTCAAATTGTTTTTTTTACGTACCGTAAGCAAAACGAAGTGAAGAATTGAAGCAAAAAAGAGGAATGTGCCATAAACATGTAATTCAGACTGAACATTTCACCGAAAAATGCCGTCCAGAAAATCTGACGCGCTCGAGTATTTCAAAAGAACTTATTTTTTGCATTTTCAAAAATTTGTCGTAGCTTATCGTCACGCCGAAATCGTCAGTTTTTTAAAAGGGTCTACTTAACACCCCTTCCAAAAATCTGACGCGCTCGAGTAAATTTTCTTTTTTCGGATTTTTGACTACTTTATATGCCTACCCCCACCACGCGAACCGGCAGATTAGTATACCGTTGTTATCAGAGGCACTTGGGGCATACGTGGTATGAATCTGACGCCCTCGAGAATGTCCAAGTTACTATTTTTTTAACATTTATGAAAAACCGTATACGCCATACCCACCGCTAAAATGGTTTTCACCATACAAGCTTTTCTTTTAGAAATTACTTTATCTTTCGATTCTGATAGTCTCGAGGGCGCTCGAGAATGTCGCCATTAAGCGACCTCGCCTCCCTAACTATCTGTGCAGCTTGTCGGTCTGTGAAAATAGCAACTAAACCGTTCTTTCCTACCTTCCAGTAGTCTCTACTTGGTAAAGTTATTACTACCACTTATTAATGAAGCTATATCATATCTTGTGGTTGCAGTGTAAATGGGCTGTCCCATCGTCTTTAACTTTTGGTTCCTCTAGAGTCATTACCTACTATGCGTTTAGCTTATGTAGACTTTAAAGTAGTATGTAGCCTATTCACAGGAGATCAATGGAAACATATTTTATTACAATTATTGACTATAACTTCGTGATTATGCAAAATAATGCTCAACCACACGCAGCTGTACGAGTAACGGACTAGTTTTGTGTAGTGTATATTCATATTACCTAGAAGCCCGAGCCTGAATCCCATAGAGCATCTGTGAGATGCGCCTAAAGATGCAGTTAGACACCGTTAGCTCGGGAACTTGGATCTTGATCTTGTTGAATGGGAGAATATGTCATAAGTCATCATCTGGGATTGATTAGTAGTATGCTTATTTGAATAGGAGCAGTTATAAAAACAAAGTGGTAGCAATAACCGATATTAATTTCATAATTTCACAGATTAGTTCAATTTACGCTCTTTTTAGAAGACTTTCTTAACTTCCGTCAACTTTTAAATAAGTAAGCAAACACTTTTTTGTTAAATTATTGTAATTTTGTCCAGGAGTGCAGTATACGCTTATAGCACACTAGATTTTTTCTACGAATACTTATATGTTTTAAATATTTTATAAAATTTCGCATTGTCAGTGACACCATATTGTTTTGCCACTAGAAACTGTAGTAAAAGTCGATATACGTATGTAAAAATTGTCACTGATTTTTGCTTCTTCCTGAGTAGATGCTCATGATATTGTACATAAGATTTAAGATAATATTTTTAATAATAGCTTTAGGAATAAATTTATATATTTTTATTATTATTTGAAAAAAATGTTTGGGTGTTATTTAAAATCACTTCCACTACTTATGATTATTGTTTTAAATTTAATAATAATATATTATTGTGAATACTACCTGAATTTATTATATATTTACCGTCCAATGTTGAATAAAGTTTTGTTGATATTATATTTTTATTAAAATTTACATCATGATTGTTTCCAAGCCGCATCATTTAATTTATCTCTAAACTACAAATTTAGTTGGATAATATATTTAGGAATATTTTTGAGTTATTCATAATTTTTGGTTATTATTATGATAATAGTATTGCATGCAAGTAATATTCAGAGGTTTTAGAAATTTTTTACTTATATGCACATCATTCTGTAGCAAATAATAGTCAAACTGATATATAATTCCATTTTCCACTTATAAGTACAATATTTTGAAAAAAACCTTTTAAAATAACTGAAAAACTCCAAATTATTTTTGTATCGGGAACAGCCATTGTCAAATTTTCAAAGGGTAGATTTTTAATTTGAAATGGAGTTATATAATATTAGAGATGTACACAGTACAATATTTGTTATATATATATATATGGGATCAAAATCGAAAATGGTGCATAAATATTTTTAAAATTAAAAATTGTATTGGTATTAAGGCATTACATTATCTGACAAAAATTGGAACACCGAAGTATAGAAAGTAGAGTATAGGAAAGTTACCATCCGTGCAAAACGTACTTGTGTTTATTACTTCCTATGCCCATCAGGCCTAGTACTGGAGTGTCACCTGTACCTGATCGAAGCCTGTAGCAACAACAAAGTCACTCTAGGCTGGATCAAGGGCCACAGTAAATAGGTAAACACATTGCCGACTCACTAGCCTCCCAAAAACTCTTGGGACCTGGCACTTTCATTGGTTTGTCGGCGTCAGCTATGATTGACCTAATAAAGCAAGTCAAGAAAACATTTTTGTATTCTGTGTAAAATTTTTATTATAAAATTGCAAAGCGCTTTCGGCGGTTAAGCCATCATCAGTGCCCATACTCGTCAGATATGTAACAAGAAACTTAGTCAAATGTCTACAACACATTAAAAATTTTAAATTTAATGTAGTGACGTTAATGTGTTGTAGACATTTGACTAAGTTTCTTGTTACATATCTGACGAGTATGGGCACTGATGATGGCTTAACCGCCGAAAGCGCTTTGCAATTTTATAATAAAAATTTTACACAGAATACAAAAATGTTTTCTTGACTTTTAGTCATGTGTACTCAGCTATAAAGATATTCACCCTAATAAAGGAACACTCACTTGAAAAGTTTAAGGGTAGATGGGACGATGCAGAAGGTTGCAGGCTTGTCAAGGAACTGCTGCAGTATCCGGACAGCAAAGTGGCCAAAAAATACGTGACTATGAACAGACAGAACCTTCGGACAGCCACGGGTATTCTGACCGGTCACTACCACCTACGAAAACACCTCTACAGATTGGGTCTGTTTGATTCTGAGTCTTGACTTTGTAGAGGATGTGAACAGAAAGATTATACTGTCGAACATATTTTTTGTGGATGTCTGACACTCTCTCAATTTAGGTTTTCTGTATTCGGTGAGTACAGGCTAACACAAGCCAGCATGAGGGAGCTTACTTCCGGCGATGTTATCGCCTACTTCAAACAAGTGCTGTGGGGTCACCCACCATCCAAATTCTTACAGATACAGATACTTCCTATGCTGTTTCGACAATGGACATTTTTCCCAAAATTTGTCAGTATTTTATCACGTTACTGACAATTCGTTCGTCATTCAGTGCTGCTCAATAAGATATTAAAAAAGAAGAAGAATGTAGAGTTGCGGAGACATTCCATTTTAGTCTGCAAATGAGACAGTAGATCAACAGCGAAAGCTATTAGATCTTGAGATTTTATTTGACGAGTTGAGCATAGGGGCTCATCTGGAATAAAAGAACTGAAGCACCAGGAAACGCTTTCAAGCAGTAATGCTCGCAATAAACATATTAGCCTCCGGAGAGACATTAAAGAAAACTCAGAAATATATACTTTGAGGCAAACAATCTTTACGTAAAGTATTACAAGTGATATGTCAACATAAATAAATTACTTAGTACCTGGTTAATAAGGCATTGACGGAAAAATATCTGCCCCTAGCTATTTCCATGGTACTTGAAGTAGGAACACTTTTCATTGTACCTCTACAAGAATTAAAAACACTGAAAACTGTCATATCACTTTAACCGTGGTTTATTGTTGTTAACCACTGCGAAAAGTGCTTCACATGCGTTCACTTCACTTCACTTTCCGCATGTGTTAGGAACAACATTTTTTTTCAGGCAAGCGGATAATGGGAAAAATATTGCGTGCGGTAAAGTAGGTAGTAGAGTACGGAAAAGTGGAACTACAATGCGTATGAAAAACTGACAACTAATGTCTCAATACAGAGATTATTTAGTGCTACCAGTCGAAATATGTGATGACGCATTTTAGCACATGGGAGAATCCCATTTTCGGTGTTATAATGTTTGGTGAGGTATAATGAGAAGATTAGTTTATAATCTTTAATTTTAACTTTAGTTGAATTTCAATAATTAAGTTAAATACATACAGTTGGATAATGTAAATGCACTTAAAATGTGATGGTTAGTTTATTTTTTGGATCAGTCACAAGCTGATTCCTAATTAGTCCAAATCGTTTATCTAGTGCTAGTGTAACATCGAATTGTAATATATAAAATTTGCTTAATAAACATATTTTTCTTTTTATTCTTATTACTTATTCGTTTTAATAATTAGTAATCAATGAAAATTGATTGTAGTGCTCCAATATTTACCTAGTGGAAGTTGTAAGCGATAAATCAAAAGGAAAGTTATTGAACATTATACGAAAATACAGGAGAGTTTGAAAAATGATTCATATATTCAATAGGGAAAATCAAGAAATAATAAAGTATGGAAATAGCCAAAGGAGCTTGAAAAACCATTGTGATAATATTTTTATTATAAGACACCAATAAAAAGAAATTATTTTGAAAATAGTGACAATCTATAATATGAACATTAGAAAGGTTACTTCATACTGTAAATTCAGTTCTCAAGTTACTTCTTCTTATCATTCCACTCTTTTCCTTTTTCCTCTTTTATGTGCATTCTATTATTTATACTTCTTCAACTCTTTTTCAGTAACGTCCTTTTCCTCTGCTCCCACTATTTGCTTCGTCTGGAAGTTTGATAGTGAGTTTATTATTTATTTAAAACAAGTGTTTTAATGAATTATTATGTTAATATGGGGTTTATGCACTTCTTGGAGCCTCTGCAACTTTTGCAGATCTATTATCTGTGTCTTCATATTTTGGTGCGAGTTCTTTGTCTGGACTCATCATTCGACCTTATTATTCGACCACAAATGCCAGACCTCAGGCTCTCCTTATATTGGAAGGGTTGTGGTCTTTCCTCACTTGCTAGTCAAACCTTCATAAATTATGTGTGGCCAGAGATCCAGACCAGCGATACAGGGTTGCCAATTATGAAAATCGGCGATTTTTTTTTCGAATCGGCGATTTTTCTGAATGATAAAAATGACATATTTTAGTAATTTTGCACTTATAGTGCGATCTATATTTTTATGAAAAGTTTTCTTGGCACCTACGTATTTTGACCTGAAAAACACGAATTTCATAATATAATCGTGAACATATCTCTAGTTTTCGAAATAATTGATGCCGAAGTTTGAAATTTCACCTTCTATGTATGGCAAGTTTTGGGCAAGTATTGTATCTTCTTAGATCCCAGGACATATTGCATACATTTACCATTGTTAATTATGATTTTTGTCTGAGCAAGGCATAATAAATATATTATTTTTCCGTAATTTTCCTATTATTTCATCAACTAGCCTACATAAACAACGGCCATTTTTATAACCTCTGTGCGAATCTTGAGCGAATAAAGGTGCATTCATAGCTGCTTTGTAGCAAAACGATACATGTCAAAAAGAAAGATAGATATCAATAAAAGAAGGTGAAATTTCGAACTTTGGCATCGATTATCTCGAAAACTAGAGATATTATGAAATTCGTGTTTTTTAGGTGAAAATACGTGAGTACCAACAAAAATTTTCATCAAAATATCCAGATTTCCATACTTTTGAAAACTGGAAGTTCCTGCCATTGTTTCCTATATGTCTTTTTGTATTTAGAGCTCATGATTTCTTTATTTTAAATTTTTATTCAAAATGAGTAATGAATTTCAAAATACAAGGACAACTGACAAATCAAACAAACGTCAATTCAGTGTCAATACTGTCAATTGTCTGTATTGACAATAGTGGTTAACCTTGGTTAACCATGAATTAACCGGAAATGTTGTGTATGGGTAATGCACGATTCACAATAGAATAGTAATTGTCTCAGAAAGTAAATCCGCCCAAAATAGCCGGAGAGAATAACGAATATCGCCCAAAAAATAGCCCTTAGCCGAATCATAAATAGAACCGCCTCTCAAGAAAAATAATAGCCCAAATGGCGATTAATCGCCCGGGTTGGCAACCCTGCAGCGATATTCTATTGAGTTCTCCTATTGACGACAGTCTTTTTTGGCAGTATAAGACCAAATTTTAGACCACAGGAACAAATAACCAGGCACCATAGAAAAATTTCAAAATTTACCCAAAACTCCTGGTTATTATTTCTATTTTCGAGTCTTCCGTTGAACTGCTGTCTTTTCTAAATGAAATGAGATTGCAAAATATTTGACAAAAAATTGACAGTAGGTATCTACCAACTTTGCTGAGATTGGTGAAAAGAATTCACTGGTTACCAAAATGCAAAAAGAAGTGTAAATAGTTTGCACATTAAGAGACTTCAAACAAAATTATTTATACCCACTTTGTATCGGCCTAAATTTTTGTTATCTGAAGATGAATCGATCAACTAAACATTAACAATAAGCGGAAAAAACAATAAAAAAAAACTATACCAAAAAAAAGCTGTGCTGAATCAGACGGGGACCGACCAAAATCAAGCTTTTGTGAAGGAGATTCACATAACGGTTTTAGAATGACTTAACCGATTGGCGAAGAAGAAAAGACGGAAGAAAGAAGAAATCCACTTGTAGTTTATACAACTTTCTTTCAGTGACTGCTTGTTGCGCTGAATAAATGATGGTATTGTTAGTTTTTATTTATCAACTGGATTTTATATTTTTTTTGATAAAAACATTGCTGTGATGCTCAGGAGCATACATTTATTTGGTTTTTGGCTCACATCAGATCAATATTGGTTGAAAATTAATAAAACCGTGTTCACAAATGGCACGCAAACAGCTTCAACATTTTACTATCAATCAATTTGACCTCATTATGTTTGCTCCTGTTTCTTTCACCTTTTTCCTAAAACCACCTAGAGGAGATGTTGAAAACCTATTAAAAGTGTTCTACGGAGTAGGTACTAAGCGTGGTATATGTATCTCCTGTGGGATAATGCTTCACAATCGAATAAGATGTGAAGGGCAGTCTCCTCCTGTTCCATGCACAACCGACAGATAGATTCTGGTCAGTAAGCCCGTCACTTTCCTTATCTGGCCCCTGCTAAGGCTTAATATTCCACTAGTCAGCGTCTTCGAGTGATTTTTGACCAGGAGTTGCTTTAGCAAGTGTCTCCAGTGAGACTGATGTTTAGTTTGAATCCACCGAGATGTACAACTACGTGTAGCAGTTTTGGATATTCCAAATACTGGTTCAGTGGACCAGTGAATGCAGTTTGAGACCCTAGCTTTGCTAGAGTCAGCTAAATTCATATAAGTTTATTATTACTTATGCGAGAAAAAAGAAAAGATCTGACAACAATGTTAACACCACCATGATATCGGCCATGACACAAAAACTACAAAGCTCCTGCAAACTACTTCCGAGATACTTAAAACTCACCCTGTATACTTTGATGTCGAGTTTGATCACAGTGGAAGAAGTAAAAAAAATCTAATGAAATAAGCTAAAACTGACATACTTTTATAGCAGAATTTTCTTGTATAAAAGAACTTCAAATGATTAAATGCTTCTCCTGAACAACTTCCAGAATGTGAATTATTGAAAATTTTATTTTGGTCCGGTACAGAACTTATAGAAACAATGACATCTTAAAACGATATATCTAACACTGTATATTGGGTGATCGATAAAATATCCCATCAAATGAAACCCTCTAGACAAAAATATTTCAACTATCGCAGCTTTTTCTTTTTTTCTTTTCGAATATTCTTCATCCATCTGTTAGATGATACCTTCCACCTTGACGAAACCCCAAAAGTACCGTACGGTACGTCGCGTACTTCGACCAAGATAAATTAGTTCTTGGAAAACGTTCGGTTTTGCTCTTTTTATTCTTTTTTAATCGTCTGTAAGCAGCTCTGGTACATTTATTCGTAGAGAAAGTTTTGAGTTTGAAACAAACGATTGCAAGAGTTACCGATACAGAATCGGACTGAACGTCTGACCTAATTATTCCCAAAAAAATCTGTAGTGGTTAGTTGTATGCTAAATATATGATTTTTACAAAGAGATATGGGAAGTAATCAACTCATAGTAGGGTCAACAGAATTTAAAAAATAAATTTGAGGATGGTTTGTTAGAGATTAAGAGGGATAGTGTGATATTAAAAAATCCATAGTATCGAGATTAATACTAAAAGGGAAAAGTCATAGTAAATCAGCGCAAAAAGGATGTACTACTACGGACTTACAAGGCTAATACCTCTAGATATTTATTCTCAAACCAGTAATAATAAGTAAACCTACCAACTGCCGACCTGATCTCTCGAGAAATGTCAGGGGGTTGTCAGTGGTTTTTTCAAAAACTAATGTCAATTAATTTCTTCAAGCGGAATTAAATTCTCATAAAAACAGTGCTATATAAGTGCAAGGTTACAATAATCATTTGTATATTGATTAGTTAACAAATTCTGTTAGTGAGTATTTTTTTTTGTTCAATCTCTACGTTTTAAGTAACATTTATTGTGTTTGAGCGCAGGACAAGTTTTGAGACTAACATTTTGTAGTCTAGTGTTCTCCATATTTATTAAAACTGTTAAATCTGAAAGTGTCTCAATTTCAAGCGACAGAAGTCAATAAGGCATCAATTACTGTAGCTTTACGACCTATGGTAGTTGCTAAATAAAAGATTTTCATAGTGGCGAATGTCTTTTAGCCTTATACTACAATACCCTTTTGAGCTACCAAACATCAGCAACTGCTACAGTCTAAGTGCTGTAAAGTCAACAAGTTCGTGCAGCGCTCCTCACGTTTAGACATAAAAAAGCGTGTGGGTAAAGTGGTTGAAGAACACGGTCATTTTCCAACCAGATATAATAAGTTCAGTCGCCCATGTGAAGAGGTGGACCATGGCAGGACTGGATCTCATTGATCATGTGATACATAGGTAAGCCAACGTCTGGGTTTCACCCATGGCCAGCTGTTGTTTTCTTTGTTTCTCATGTCTTGTATGTATGTATGTATATTGACATTCACTGAGACCTAAAAGATCTATTGTGTCCCTTCACTTTTACTTAGCTCCTGAGGAAAGTACCAGGGACTAGTAGCTCCCTAAGACCTATTTACTGGAGAAATGTTAGTATATCTGCAGGCTTAGGTAAGTGTCCCTCTCCTATCCAGTAGTCTCCTAGGTGTTGCGCCCTAGGATTTTAAATTGCTGTGCAATTCGCTAGTATTTGAATGGAGGTTTCTTCTTCCATCCACAGAATCTGTATTTTTCTTCCTCCACTATTTTGAGCTGTTTCAGGCTCCCATTTAGGTGACAATGTCACCTTAGGACCTTTGTTAAAAATCTCAGTGCAGTTTAACTTTGACTTAGGCATTCATTTGATTTTAACAGGTTGTAGTTACCCAGAAGTAACCTCCCATTTTTGGCTTTGCCTATTTCTTCCAGCATTGGAGGGTTGCGGCTTCCAAAATGGTGTTTCGTCTCCCTCTTTGACAGTGTGTCCCGGAATCCATAGGAAGGTTTGTCACTGCTAAGGATTGTTTACGCCCAGCTCATTGAGTTTGCCTAGGCAGCAACACTTTCCTCCACCATAGGTAGTGGAGTGAGAATAACTTCAATGGCTATCGTTTGAAATGGTCTCATTGCTCTTGTAATGCGTACACAGGCTAGTCTTTGAATTTTGGAGAGGTTTTCTGGCTCTATAAGGGATAATTGGACTCATTATGGTAGTGTACATCCAGCTCAGGATTTTTGAGCCACAACCACAATCTCTCCCTGCCAGATTCCTGCATAGCGTTAGAGCCATTTTTGCTTCGTATATAATCCCCTTTTCGTCTAAAATCGAACCTAGATACTTGACTTCTTGTTTCCATTGAAACTCGCTTCCATTAAGTTTAATGGTTATGAAGTTGATTTTTCTCTTTGAATGCTATTAAAATGGTTTTGGTGGGGTTTATGGTAAGTCCCACTTGCATACACCAGCTTTTTGTATATTTCAGACCCACAGAGGGTTTTTTCGGATTTTCCCCTGGATGTTAGGACAATATCATATTCAGCAGGATATTCTGAGGTCGTCAACCGTCAGGATCCAGATTAATAGGGATACTACTGCTCCCTGTGAACATCCTTTGGTTGAGAAGATGAAGAAAATATATTTAAGAAGCAAATGTCAAGTATGTGGTAGCTATATCTAGTTACAAGAGCACCAGAGGGCTTATTGAAGAAGCTTTTCGTCATACGTGAAAGGTCCTAGTAGTTTAAACTAGTTGGTATGGAGTAACAATTAAAAATTGAACTATTTTCACTGCAATTCACTTAAAGTATGTGACCATTATCAAATTTAATCACATATTCACTTAATCATCGGTCAATTCCATCCTCGTAACATACCTCAACCGCAAGAAGTTCGGTTCGGTTTAAAATATTTCTACGTAGAAGCAATTAAGTTTGCAAATTATCGGGCCTGGTGCCGGTATAGAGTATGTATACATTATAGTCGTATTTTTAAGCGTCGGTCTTCGTGTGTCTGCCAGAGTTGACCCACTTTTGCTTCACCATCCGATGGTTAACAAATAGACCAGTTTGTGAAACTCAAATTTCCTAGAATGATGAAATTAACTGTATAATAGTAAAACCAGGAAAATAGTGGAGAAAAAGTAAGATTATTTGGTTAAAATATATTTATAATACAACTTTCGAAATGCTTATTGATGAAGCATATTTTCATTTACGTTCTTACTAAAATAAACTCATCACTATGGCTAGGACTATGCCTCTAATTCATAATTTTCGGCATCTTTATGATGTATGTCACTTAAAAAGTTACGTTTTCATCAATAATTCTCAATTATTTAAAATTCGTTCTATATATTTTTTATTGTCATCCAATTCTAAATTATGTTGAAGATTTCAAGTCTCTAACTAATCGGGAAATAAGTTTAAGATCAAGAACAAAGTTCCACCCGGTCATACAAGGAAAGCGAGTTATTAGAAAGGTGGTAAAAAATAAAATGTGGAACTTACCAATCAATGTTAGTACAGGCGCTAATTTTTTTTATCTTATCCATAATAAGTCAGGGTCTGGTTTTAGTTAGTACCTATAAAATAAAATTGTCACCCTGTATTCTCCACTCTTCAATTATCTTTATAGAGAACCTGCTTAAAGTCTAATGGTGCATCTTCTGGTGATTTTGTAAGTTTATACGTGAGATCGAGGTAACACAGGTTCTCTATACTTTCTTTCTCCCTCCATGATAATAATTCAATATTGTCTGCAAATTCAAAATATATTGGGTGTCAATCATTCATTCAGTGGTCCAGTGGAGAATATTTGCCTAAGACTCGTATAAAACAGCCTCAAGAATATTTTCCATGATATAAATTTGAAAAACCCTCTTTTCTAACAGAAAATATATTTTAGATTCCACTGAAAGCTGTACCAGTTTTCTATTTTTAGAAAATATTCTTAGGTTCAATCCTATTTATAAAATTGCACTGCTGAATCTCGATATTTTTAACAAACGAACCAAGAGACGGGTCTAAGTTTCAGAAGTCTTATTTATGTGTCCTTTAGTTTCGTATTTCCTTTAACATAAAAAATAGTCCAATTAAACATAAATAACGACAAAGCAATTTGAAGCACACTAGCGGACATAAACTGTTTTTTTAATAAAATATATTGCAGCAATATAGAACTTTTTTTAAATTTTTTTCGAGTTTTGAAAAATTATTTTGAATTATTTCAAAATAAGTATTCAGCAAATATAATTTCTATGCAAGTGTCAGTAATGTCGTGGTTTGAAATGTTTCTATTATTTCAATAAAATTGTCCAGAAACAATTTTTGAATCGAACTTTATATTGTTACATTTAAGAAATTGCATCATATGGTCTTTATATACAAACATCTGTTTAAATTTTTATATAAAGAATTAGTGGGTATTGTTCGATAATTTTTATTATTATTATTTTATAATATATATGTTACACACTCCCCTTTTAAATTTAACATAAATTAACAAAATATTTTTAAATTTTATTCAACGTATTGTAACTATTTTCATTTAATATTTATTTCGGAATTAAATAGCTTCGAAATAGTTTTTAACTTCAATAAATTGAGAGTTACTTCCCTCCATAACTTTTACCTCCTGCTCTTATCAATTAATTTTATTTTTCTTCTTATTTTGTTGAAATTTGATAACTCCAATTGTAATCCTAGCATTTCTGTTATGCATTTCATTATTTGTAATGCCAGTTTATTTTAATTCAATTTTTTCTGACTTTCTCAATAAACTCCAAAAATTAATTCTCTTTATTTATCTTGCAACGGTTTTCAATTTTTATTTTAGAGAACCCGTTTTTCAAATTTAAGTTTTTTCAATTGTTGTATCCAAAATGCGTTAAAAAGGTGAATTTGTGACAGTTATTAAAAGATCGGAGCATGACCATACAATCCAATTTGTATTTATAATAATTGTTTGCTCATATTTAAGAAGTTTTTCTCTTTAATTTAGCAAAGCTTCTTTGAATTATCAGTTTTCACTCCTTTAAAAATCTATCATAGTATTTTTCAGGTGAATTATTGGGGATCCTGAATGTTGTCATTTGCCTCTTCTATCCAGCAGTCTCCTTAGTGATTATTGTATCATATATGTTGTGATATCTATCCATTGCGCAATTATAAGAATGGATGTTCCTTCTCCCAATCCTCAGAATCTAAATTCTTCCTTTTCCGCTAGCTCAACCCTTTTTGGGGTGTCCATTCAGTCGACAGTGTTCTGTAAGAACATCTGTCAAAACTCTTAGTTGGTTTATTCATTCTTTTGATCTCATTTGGTCGTAATTCCCCATTAAGTATCTTTTACTATCTTAATTCTACTGAATCTTTTAAATAATCTTCTCGTTCTCGTAAAAGGGTTCCGACATCCAACAGAATGTTTTATTCCTTTTCTTTGCCCCTTCAGCTGTTATTTTGTGTCCTGGACTCAAACGGGTCAATGAAGTGTGTTAAAGAGTTCAAAGAATATTTTTATATCTAGTTCCAGGAAAACTTTGATTATAATGAAATTTTTAATTATTATCCATTTGAAACGTCTAATTGAGCAATATTCGAATAATCCAACCTTAAATTACAGTATATTTCGGCTAGATTTTATCAATTCGTCCTAAAATCAGATGATCTAATTCAACTTGAAGTGTCTGTGAACTGAATTTTATTAATTCGCCCAAAAATTAAACTTTTATATGAAGAGTTTCAGTAGTTTCATTTGAATTGATTATTTCATCATCATCATTATTGTAGAATCTTATTGGAAGGTTGATATTGGCGTAGAATTTATAAATATTTGTTGCCAATATGTTACGCAAAAAATTTATTCAAACAGACTATTGCATAACAAAGAAAAGTGTACATTTTATAATTATTACGTAGGTAGGTGGGTCTACAAGAGACGCAAAGAGGTTGCATTCAAAAGGTGCTACTTGCCAAATTGAGACACCGAGTATCCAATCAACGAAACAAATTATTAAACTTTCGAATATAATTCACCCATAAAAATTTTGTAGGCGAAAAGATAAATTGGCGTAGAATGGATATTTGTAGCTAATTCGCGTAAAAAAACTGTTCAGTTTTTGGCAATTTCTTGAAACTACCAAGAAAATGAATTGTTGATAAAATAATCAAAATCTGACAAAGGACGTCTGGCGTATCATTGTGTCATTTGTCGCAGTACTGTCATTTGTTTGTTGATGTATTATCTGTGAAGAAAACGTTGCTCTTCATTTTGTTTGTTTTGTTTCAAACATTATACTTTTCTCCAAACTGAATTGAGGATTCAATATTTTATCTCTGATAGTCTATGGAATTAGTGCGGAAAATGATACTTTCCCGCACGCGACTGCAGTTGACCCGAACGACTCGGAGCGGAGTTCGGGCAAGCAGCCAAGGGCGGGAAAGACACTTTACACATGAGCTAGGCACATTATTTTTTCTACGACCGTATATACAAAAAAGTATATCAACCCATTTTTCAAAAGTTTCAAAAAATATATCAAATAAAATTCTTTCATCTTCATTTTATAGTTGTTTTCTGACACTACTTTAAAAAATGTACAGGGCTATATCAAATTATCTCCATTAATTTATATTTTCAAAAAATTAAAAATCAACAAAAAACTAGAAATGATGTAAATTTTATTTGACGGACTATTCATTTACCTGTTGTAACAATCGTTATAACTTCCGAAGTAAAAAACTATCTAATAAGGTCAAAATTGACACTTTCAAAACTAAAATGCGTGCGGGAAAGTGGGTTAAAACGCACGGTCGTAGAAAAAGGTTTATTTATTAGACAGATACCAGTCAGTTTCAAAAATTTGCTCTTGGTTGCATTCTTATACTGTGAATAAGTAAAAAATCATCACAAAGTGGCTACGTTGGTGTAGGATGAGTAGAATCTCTCTGTCCCATGGTCAAATGGAAAATTCAGGGACCTGAATCGCTAGGAATTTGGATCTTTTTTTCTTGAAAATCATTCCAACCACTAAGATTATTAGCGAACTATCTGGTTAATCAGTCAAACAAATATCTAAAGGTGGCTCGCGTGCAACCTTTGCGTAATCTAGTTAATAGTAACTAATATTTCTTGGAATGTGCGCAGATAAACCTGGACAGAGGTTATGTGGATCGACGCATAACCATATACTCCGACAGTCAGAGGTAGCAATTAAAGCCCTGAATGGGTATACCAGCAACTCAGGACTTGCTAACGAATGTCGAGAACGACTTGCTAATCTTGCAAGGCGGAACGTGGTGCGGCTAGAATGGATTCCAGCCCATTCTGGTTTTGAAGGCAACGAGATGGCGGATGCACTGGCTGCGGAAGGGGCGGCAGCTCCTTTCTGCGCTCCGGGCCCGACCCTGTGCCTAACAAAACAAAAAATACGCAAGGAGACGAAGAAGTGGCTGAGGAATCAGCACCTCGCTTATTGGAATGCTCTGCAGGGTCCTAGACAATCCAAACTTCTACTGAAGGGATGGACTGATGGACACGCCAGGGCAGCCACTGAACTACCAAGGAGTAGGCTAAGGAAGATAGCAGGACTCCTAACAGGGCACTGTTGTATGAGGAAACACCTCCACAACTTAGGAGTAGAGGAAAGTTCCCTATGTAGGGGTTGCGGCATGACTGACGAAACGTCAGTCCATGTTCTCTTAGAGTGTCCACACTGGGCTGTACTATGCAGGCGAATCTTCGGAGTCCCTGTTATGGCCCCTGGAGACACAACCAGACATCCATTGAAAAAGGTTGTGGCCTTTATTGAAGGGCTCGATTTCATGGATCCCTAGGTAGCAGGAATGGCACAATGGGCCCGCCAGTGGCCTCAGTGTCGGAACCTTAGCTTGAGTTGTCCAGGACAATGCTCGCCTGCACATTTAGTAGTAGTAGTAGTAACTAATATTTCTGATTTTTTGGGAAGACTGACCATGGTTTAACAATTTTTTTCACCAAACTGAATTGGGTAGAAATTATTTTTCATTTATTTTCACAAGCACTTGAAAATTTGATATCCCGTGATAGTAAAAGCTGAAAAGATGCTGATTTGCAATTGAGGCTGCTTTTCGTCCGCTACCTCATATCCCAAGTCTCCAATGACCGATGGAGTAAATGTGAAAACAATTATAAATGTCCACACAATGCTACTTTTATTTGGTAGCCAGTGGGTTTCTGGAGCATATTTGGCTCAAGCGTTTATAGAGCTACGAAAATTCGTGGTAAGAGGTAAGATACAGCTTATTATAACGCAAAAAGTTCAGTTGAGGGTGAATAAAAGGATAGGAAGTCAATTTGCAAATGTGGGTAAATGTGGGACTTTTAATGCATCTGTGAAAATTTGCCAATAGTTTTCACATTTTTTTGATAGGTTGAGCTGATATTATTTGCTGTAGATGTAGATCTGCAAGTATAGATATTACCCGATCTCTTTAGCTAAGTAGTTATTTTTTTGTCTTTGTGTATTGAGGGTTTAAATAATGATGTCACGTCAAAAGGTGTCTTCAAAACAAATCATAATGACTTTATTTGCCAAGCTGGATTCCACGAAGTAACGGAAAGTTTATAATGAAATAAAAGCAGCGGATCAACAACAGATCGGAAAAAAACAGCAAAGCCTAAATAATTAAATGGTTAAAATAGAAACGTCGATACAGCTATACAGAAAAATCTGCATATCCTCTCTTTCCTTTCTCTACAACACAATATAACCACGCCTAAATTTTATATTCTACTAATTCTGCTCCCTGCGCAGAATTACATTTTTGTGTGTGCCTTGCAGATTAAAAAATCTATAATTTTTACTATTTACTACTCCTCTAAAGAGATATAACTCGCCGGTTGCTAAGGCAACGACAGATGAAGATCGTAGCGCGCGGACCAGTCGCAGTCGTTCAGTAAAGTTTTGCACAAGTAATTAATGTAAAAACTGGAAAAAATAATAGTGGAACTATTCCGCTGTGCGTAGGTGATTACTACGCATTTAGATTCGAAATGAGAGGGTTGAGAGGCACGATGGTTGGAGGGTGACGGGGGTGATGCTCGCGAAAGAGAGCCCTTCCAGTGTTAAAAAGTTCCCGATCGATATGAATATGCTTTAAAATGTGGATTTTATTTCAACAGGCTGCTGGATGCTTTTATGCCGTTTGGTTCCTGATAGGAAAGAAAAAAATCTAATTAAAACAATTTGGAAATTTTTAAAAACTCAAAATATTGACAGAAAGTCACTAGGAAAAGAACAATTATTGTCAGGATCATGTATTATCTTGTTGGACATTCAAATGAAATAAAAGAAATTCAATCATTGAAACGGTTAACATCATCAGCTGTTTTGATGACGTCACCGTGCAGCCGTCACTGCGTTACCATCACCGATATGCTAGTGTCACGTGCTGCGCTTCGACTCTATCAAATCTTGGTTGGGTAACGATACAATTTTTATACAAGGGGTTGATTAGTTCATAAAATTTCCATGTACCATAGACGTACGATGAAATATTAAGACGGGGTTCATTTATTTGCAAAAATTAAATATATTATTTTTATGTTTTGACTTCGATGGTCAGTTTCCATGACTGCTTATTTTCAATTGATTTTCCATTAAATTTTTCAAAATGGTTGAAACACCCTGTAAAAGCGCAATGCAGATTTTTTATTCTGCTTCTGAATAATATATTTGTTTTCAATTTTCCTTAACTTCTCATTCTACTGGTACCTCTTAGAGTACCTAGCAAAAGTTACCGTTAGAAGTTCGGTATATTTTGAACTGTTATCACTCATATTCATTGTAGGAAGGCCACCGAAACGCTGCAGGAGAGAAAAAGGTAGAACGTGTCGCGGGACACACGGTAGGAACTTTAGTTCCTTTTAAGCAAAAATTATGTAATACATCTGACGTTATAGATAAACGATTTGCATATTCTTTGGTGGTCGAGTAGTAAGCATACCAGACTCTCACGCAGTAGACCCGGGTTCGATTCCCAGTGAGGAAGTTTTTTTTTATTGTTAATTGTATGTTTAAATAATTATTCTGCTTGTTATTAATAACGACAACAGGTAAACGTTTGAAATATTTAGCAGAATATTCATTATTATAGATAATGGTACGGTACCCTTCATGAGGGAGTCCGACTGGCAACATCTACTTATAACAGCATCGTATATTTAAAAAAGGAAACCGTAGCATTATACAAATTGGACATTCAAGAACTGTAAGTTTACCACAAAATTATTTTTAATTTGAAGTTATATGACAGTTTATAGAAATTTTTATTTTCTGGATTTTTTTCTTAAGTGGGTCGTAGAAAAAATATGCTGCTTAACTCGTGTGGATTGTCCATATCGCACCTGAACTTCATCCTCGTGCGATATGGCCATCATATCTACACTAGTTGCACAAACTACTATTTCTTTCAAAATATGCCCTTTTACATTTAAAAACAACCTGCCAAATGTCAAATCAATTTATCCATCCATTTTAAAGTTATCGAATTAAAACATTCAAGTTTTCAAAATTTCAACACCCTGTATTTCGAAAAGTAAATGTGCTAGACCCCTTAATCGCGCAAAAAAAATTATGGAAATAATAGTAAAAATGTATCCGAACAAATTCAAGTAGATCACCAGCACTACGAATACCAGCTTTGCATAGAATTTTAATATAGCATCGGTGGTTCAGTAGTAGAATGCTCGCATTCCACGCGGGCGGCCCGGGTTCAAATCCCGGCCGGAGCATATGAATCGCTGCTTCGTAAACGAGAGAGAGACTAAGGAGAGAGCACAAGCACGCAAGCAAGGCACATAACGAAGCAACGTAACATAACGTAACGCGTAACGGTCAGATCTTTTGCGTCGCGACCCCTGGTCGCTCAAACATAACCTGACGTAAAGAACTAAAGTTCCAAAAAGAAGCATAAGAGGCCTGGGAGGGATTGAGAAAATAGTTAGATCGAAAGTACCCTTTCGAAAAGAATGTTCTTAGCAAGTTTAAATCATCAGTCTTCGTGTAAGGATTGGTGGAACAAACAAATATCAAAATCTACCAAATTTGCTTTCTAACTACATCCCAGCATTTTGTCCGTATATTCATTTTTGAGATTATCATTATCATTAAATTTTTTTTTCATTTGGATAATATTTTTTATTGAAAAAAAATATATTCACACTCATAAACATATTAATTACTTATTTTCCATTCATTTTATCATTCATGTCTCTTTTTCAATTCATTTATTTGTGTTGGAAAAAGCATAGACATACCCCCCTCTAACGTGTAGTGCCTATTTGAGGTACCGAAAGAGATGTCAGCGTTCTTGGAGTGTTATATCGGGGATAGTACTAGAGTGCCACCAAGGTTTAGCTTACGCCTCGGTATATGACAATATTATTGTGAGGTGGGTCAAAGGGCACGACGCATTGCCGATTCTTTAGCCAGGGAAGCGGTTGGACTGAAAATTTTAGGACCCATGTGACACCTACGGCATAGAGACTTCGACAATTGCAGAACTAGCCAAACAATACACCCATGCTCAATCCCTTAAGAGATGGTATGGAATCAAAGGATGCAGTCTTGCCAGGATCACCCTGGGCGACACTGGGAAGCTGGCGCCGAAGGAATATTTGGCGATGACCAGGAAAAACCTACGTTTAACAGTAGAATTTCTGACTGGCCACTGTCAACTAAGGAAACAACTCTATACTATGGGGCTAGTGGACACACCTCTATGCAGGATGTGTGAACAGGAATAAGAAACTGTCAGGCATGTCTTATGCGAGTGTCCGGAGTTATTGTCAATAAGAGAGTGTGTGTTCGGTGAGTCTTGACCTACACCTGCCGATATAAAGGAGATGTCTCCTAGCGACCTGTCCACCTTCCTGGGAAGGAAAGGATGGACGATGATCTAGGAGGACAACTCCTCGGGAGGATGTACACATGTAGCCTAAGTGCTGTGAGCCTAACACTCACCCTCCAAGCTCTACAGATATAGTGTTCTTATATTAATATTGTTGTACATTATTAAAATAAGAACAAATATAACTAGAAGCCGCAAAAATAAGTGCATAATTATAACTGTTCATGAAGCTTGAACTATTTTGTAAACAGCGCTATCAAAAATATTTTTTTGCGCAATAAGTGTTGATATTCTTTTGGTATAATTATCGGAAAATGGTAAATCCCCAAAAGCTTCAACTATGCAGTAGATTCGCAATGCTTTTTCCATACTGTCTGACCTATATCCTGTACAATAGTTAATAATATTAATCCATGCCATGCGTGCTGTATATTATTTGCAAATTACAAAATTCCTTCTCTAACTTTATGGAATGAACCACGTTCCAGATTATTTTCATAAGTAATAGCATACACAGAAATATCATTTTAATTTTCATACATATTTTCTCTTTTGATATTTCATAATGTTTCACCAATAGAGTAAGTGGGATAGAAAGAAGGGGGGGGCAGATGAAGGGAGTTTGGGGAAACTGGAGAGAGATGTAGGTACATCTGCCGCCATTAAAACGTACATTTTATAATCGATTTTATATAAAAGTTTGCTATTTTATAAAAGCCGAACGAACAGCCCAGGCTCACAAAAAGGGTGGAAAACGTTGGAAGGGATGATGAGTTTTACCAACTACACAGCCGGTTCGCTAACAATTAGATTTTCCTGGAAATACCACAGATTTTGGAATATTTACTGCGGGATTAATATCATTATTTAACATAAAACATGTCAAAATTGTTTCCATTTCAATAAATCCTACTTTATTACCTATAGGATTGAAATTATTTTTATCAAGCTTCATAATTTGATCAACATGTATATAACACAAGCAG
>CAJUYI010000621.1:125462-151488 GCA_910591695.1 Galerucella pusilla | reverse complement strand
TGGTGGTTAACTGTGATTGTGAATTGTACAATAAAACAATAAAAACACTTTTAATATATTGTTTATAATTATTTAAATCCAGGTATTGAAGTTTGACCAAAAGAGATACTCAAATGTATTTGCATTTGAATTTTAAACGGTCATTCTTACAAAATTAATCAACAAGAATTGTGCACCTTTAAAAGGTATCCTAAAAAAATTAAAAATTATTTTTCGCCATGTCAGGACGTACAAGATTCCAAAATATCATTTTGACTAGGACCGGATTTGCACTTAAAAAGTACAAATTCCTTCCACGTATTTTTCTTAAACTCTTCTAAAATCTCAAGCGTGCTGCACATACTCCAAATTAGCTTTTACTTCTAATAATTCTGGATCTAAAGTTTTGGCAGATGTAAAATAAGCTTTGGCCAAATTTGTTTTTCCCATTTTATAGTAAAGCACCGCCAAATTATTAAAAGCCGAAGCGTGTGTAGAATCCGAACACAAACATAAATTTAAACATTGAACTGCCAATTGAACATCTCCGGCTGCCTAAAATAATTTACATTATAAGTTAAAACGAAGTTTATGAAAAATATGTCATTTTGACAGCGATAAACAAGGTGCATTCTTACAAGGAGTAGCAGCTATATTGAAGGATTGGACCTCATATTTAAAAAATTATTAACAAATGATGTATCATTTGGAGAAGGAAGCCAGGAGGGTGGCTCATAGAATGCTATCAGTGGAGAGGCCAATAAATGGAGAGACTCTGAGGGATCACTCAGAATTGGTGAGGGAATTACAAAATCACCACATTCTTGGGATGCCTTCGGATCTTTATGTCACAAAACTTCACGTGTACAAGCCCTTTAAGGTCCTCATTCCCACGAGAGACCAATGGGAGAGCGAAGAAATCTCCTTCCTAGAAACGGACTACGTGATCTACACTGAAGGATCCAAAACCAGAAACGGGGCTGGAGCGGCGGACTTCAGCAGGAAACCCAGAGTTGAAATCACAGCCAACCTGGGCAGGTACGCTACCATCTTTCAGGCTGAAGTATACGCCATTGAACTGGCTGCAAGAGAGCTGATGAATCAACCTGTTGTAAAAAAGAACATACACATCTTGTCAGATAGCCAGGCTGCTGAGCTCGAACAGGATGAAATCTAAGATGGTATATAACTGCCTACAATCCCTTGAAATACTTGGCAAGGAAAACAGAGTCATTTTGACCTGGGTGCCGGCGCATCGAGGAGTGGAGGGCAATGATAAGGCCGACACTCTGGCAAAAAAGGGATCAGATACTTTATTTATCGGTCCTGAACAATTTTTTGGCATTGCAGAGGAAAGCACTTGTAACATGCTGTTTAGCTGTTTCGTTTTTCGTCTGAAAAACTATTTCATTTAGTGAATTTTTTGGCTCATTAGTGACTTTCTCCCAAATTTCTATTAAATTTCTAAACATGCCGTTTCCTTGTCGCATTAGCCACTCCGAAATAAAACATTAATTTTTATCAAATTCCCCTTCCATTTTTGTCTGTCGATGTTCGAAATTTCAATTTTCGAGTGGACTCTTCCTTTCCTCTAACTGCCACATTGAAGGCAACAGTTATTTATATTTTCTTTTTAATTTTTGGCGAACAATTTTCTATTTTCTGGTTGCTCTGCAGCCAGCAATTTTAAGGTAAGTTAAATTCCATTCTCCAGTCCACTTCGTTCCTGTCCCGTGAACGAGGTCCACAGCCTGTCGAAGACATCACCGCCAATGCCGCCATCGCGCTAAGAGCTGCAAACATCCTCAGCCCTCTAAGATAAGTTCCTCCGTCTTATCTATAGCGTGTGTAATATTTGGATTTGGCGAGCTAATTACAATTAGTATTCTCTTCGTTTAATTTTTGAAATATTCAATTTATGTTGAGTTTCCATTTCATTATTTGTATTGATTATTCAATAATCATCGAAATGGATAAACGTGTTCGGGAATAAGTAGATTTATTTTATTTATTTTTTTGTAACTTAACTTTAATTTCTTACAAGGTGTTTCCAGCTTTCCACCTTTTGCTTCTGGTTTGAATTGCTTCGTTTAATTGGTGCCGAATTCCACTCCCTGAGGTGGAGTGCTCTAGCCTGGGGCAGTTTTAGGTTACACACTGCTAGATCAGCCATACAGGGGCTCTCTCACTCGAAGCCGAAGGCGTTCATATACTATCTTTCGAGTACAAAAAATAAGCAGATCCTGGAATGGAGCAGAATAAACCTTCGCATTCTGACGGTACTGCTTACAGGACGTTATAGACTAAATTACCACCTAAAGAAGCTAAGTCTGGTTCAGACCCCGGACTGTAAGCTCTGTAATTTGGAGGACGAAACTGCAAAGCACATACCAAGCTAATGCCCAGTCTTGGGCAGGATAAGGTATAATATATTCGGTTTTAGTACCTGTACCTTAGAGCTGAACGACTTCAAAAAAGTATCACCAAATACAACCATGGACTTCGTCAGAAGCACAGGATTGTGGGGTGAATTGTAGTCCCTAGGGATGAGCCACAATAGACCTAACGAAGGCCGCAGTAAAGGTGGCGAGAGGGCCCTATTCACCACATAGTACCTAACCTAACCTAATCGCTGCAAAATGTGTACTATTAATAGTTTTCTACTATAATAAAGTACGGCCGCTCTTAGTTTACCACATTCGGTTCCACACTGTATAATAGATTTGGCTGTGTCATCTGATATACACTCGTATAAAATGGTAAAAATACCGTTTGAGTACTGCTAAAAATTCCGACGCATTGAACACCTTATCGTTATAACTTTCTTATTCGAAAGTGGTAAACCAAGAGCGGCCCGACTATACCTAATTATTATTGTTTTGTAGATGTCATTCATAGATTCGGTGATTTATTTTTCTTGCCAAAGCTTTTCTTGTGGTTTTACTGTTAATAAACTTACCATAGCTAGATGGGATATGTTGTACCAAACATCAGCTTTTACTAGAGGATCTGTAGCTAAATCTAGAGCTCTTTGAAAATAAGGTAGTGTAAAATCAAGCTGTTGAGAGTACAAACAACAAAGTGCTAAGTTATTGTAAAGTTCTGGTGAGTGAGCTCCCATAGCTAGGGCTCGTCTGCAACATAAAGAATAACTGTAACAATATCAATATAGTTGTATTTGTTTATTACCTGTAATATCTTAGAGCTAGCTCTGGTTGATTGTTGTAAAAATGATACATTCCTACAGAAGCAACTGCTTCAGTATTAGTAGCGTCTTCAATTAAAACGTTCCTGTAATATTTTACAGAAACAGCAGCTTCGTCTAGACTTTCTGATAACCTTCCAAGTTCAGTCATTAAAGATACGTCTTTTGGAAAAATTTCCAACCCAGAGTTTCCAATATCAGTTGCGGACAATGGCTGATCTAAAATATTAAATTAGTCTCAAATAAAACGATTTAAAATTGATTAAAAATAGATTTACCCACTCTACAATATATTCGAATTAATCTAATAAAAGTTTCAACGTGATAATGCTGCTTAGCGGCACTTCTAAGTTGTTGTTCGGCATCTCTGATTAAATTTAGTGCTACATAGCATTTAGCCAATTGTACTTTCCACCACCAATCTTTAAATTCGCAATGTTGAGTAGCTTGAACGGCCAATTCCATTGCAGTTCTTATAGCTCCTTCGTAGTAAAAGAGATATTCGAATAAGGGCTTGGACAGGCAAACATTTTTTGCGTATTTTGCCACATTCAATCTGGAAACTTGGATGAATGGACCTAACGAAAAATAAAATAATAAAAGAAAGCTGAGCTTGGGCCACCAAAACTTCAGAGGTTTGTAAAAATAGGGGGAGTAGAAAAAATACGTTTACAAACCGTCTTTTTGCGTCAACATTGCAGCTGTTCCCAAGCGGATTGATCGAGTTGCATGTCCAGTTAAAGGTCTAGCTGTTCTAGCGCGATCTAAAGCTGATTCAGGGCGTCTTTGAGTACCGGGTCTTGCTATGCCGGAAATAGGTCTACCTGTTGAAGTACGTGGTCTGGAACTAAAAAAGTATAACATAATTTCACGTTAATGATCAATTTTTTCCTTTCATTACCTTAAAGCGCTCGTAGATGGAACAACTGCCGTTTTCAATGACGTTCCTGGTCTTGGTGCAGTAGCAAGTACATTATCGTCTAAAAAATCGTTCTCTTGAATTTCTTCACTTTCAATATCGTCCACATACACTCGTTGAGTTAAAGCTTTCATTTTTAAACACCACGCAGCTTGGTCTAACGGCTGTTTATTCAATATACTTGTACATATATCAATACACTTGTCGTAAAGTCGTCTACGATATAAACTTAGCGCTAAATACATAGGATCCATCTTAAACGACTAATTTTAATGAAGAATAAATTTTATGGAAGTTAACCACGTGTTATTGTTGTGATATAAATTTCGCCATGACAACAGGTACCTATTGATTTAAAATATCTATTAAAAGGTAACATTCGTCACTTTATTAATTCAAACAATTCTATATGTATTTTCGTGAAATATTTTTGCATTACACCGTTTTTTTTAGATTAAATAGCAACTCTTGAATTTCAAATATGTTTCGCCATCTACCAAGTGTACCTTAAACCTGTCGTAATCGCAGGGGATGGCGGACACTTCCAGTTCGTCGAACTTTAGCAGCAGCAGTATCTCTTGAAACGTAGATGGAGCTAGCGTAAGTTTATTAAAGAGATATCGTAAGCGCAGTCTGTATTACCCTAAAACGTTATTTTCTTCTTCTTTCTTATTAGCGGAACTCAAAAAATATCTCTCTATTGTCAACGAACATTAACAAGACAAGAAGGGTCACTCTCAGTAGTCTCAGTCGGAACTTTCATGTCCAGCTTACACAAGCGCGCCGACGATTTCGACAAATTCCTGGAGCCATGCACGTGCTCGTGCATATACGAGGTTGATGCAAACCGCTGGCGATTAAAACGAATAAACGTTCACTTACCAGGGTGATTTAAAAACATCTAGCAATAATTGTTATTGTAACCTATTCCGCTTAGTGAGAATTAAAATAAAAAAGGGAATATCGTCAGGATATTTAATTGGTGAATCTAAACATAATTTTAAAAAGAACTGGTACCTAGCAAAAATGGAGGGAAAAATGAAAGTTACATCAAAAAGTAATAATGTAGGTAGTACGCTACAGATGAGACTAGTAGGTATAAAAATTAACAATAAAATGTTTGCCGATGCCAACTTAAATAGGTAATTCTAATATAAAATGTATACAGGTCATTACAGGTTGTTTTAAATCCGAGGCCATCAAAGAGTAGAGTACCAACTTACCTAACAGTAAAATACGGGTACTGGGAAAAATAAATATCGCGATTCTAAAATTGAGAGAATCGATGAGTTAAAATCTATGAATTTTGAAAGTCTTTTATATTGAATAGCCCGTGAACAACTCCATTAAAAAATCCATATTTAAGTAAATGTTGTAAAATAAAATATACCTGCCGGTTTTCAAAGATGTTTTAAGATATTTAATTTTATGTTAGGTTTCATTGATTGTTTCGAAGAAAATCTACTTTTTATATCCCGGTTCGCAAATTTAATTGTAAAATAAATCCGCAGCCTAATAGGTATATAGGTTTAAAAAATATTTATGAGGAAACTCTTTACAAGGATGTGTAAATAGTAAATTTTCATATAATTTTCTAAGGGTCACTCCAACGTTCTCGTAACAATTAATTTTATTTTCAACAAAGATTATTTCTAGTTGTTTAACATATTCTACAATATTACTAGGAGGTACATTCAGACCTCCATAGTTTTTAGAAGTCGAATATGCTTTATGCTCTAAAAAATACAGCCGCTTCTTTTGGTAATGTATTTTCATCATTATATTTTGTGCAAGCACTACAAGAGTGTTGCAGCAAACGTTTCCTTAATAGATAGCCAGAAATGTAAACTATAGCATTGCCATCCGTACTTGAAATATTTCTATAGTCGCATGTGAAAACTGTTAAAGAGCTATTATTTGTCAGTATAGGTACCTACATCGATATTTTTATATTCTTCTAGCATATCAGGAGTTACATTGAGCAAAACTGTATTAATATCTTTAATACAATTGGCACCTTCAACCTCATTAAAATATTTTAGAGAAAATAATTTCTTGAATACCCTACAAAATTGAATTGGGGTTGGATATCTCAAGTTTCCGCAACAATTTCTTACCAGACCAAATGAATAATTCCTGCATTTTAAGGTTTCCCATAAAGACAGAGCAGAGGTAATAGTAATTTTCCAGCCATTTATAAAGTGCATAGAATTGTTTATACATTTTTCCACGTATGTTACCTTTCCATCATTCTGTTTGCAGAACCAAACACAAAACACTAAGTACGTAAATGTTTATTTTATTTCTAAATGAAAATTCGCTCACTCAAAAAGACAACTGGTATATTTCTTTACATATCCCTACGACGGACAACCTGTTTATGCACATCACAACATGCACATCGCACGTAGGAGACTTACGGTGCTCTATACACAGTAGCATCCGATATTCGAGCGAGATAGGCATAACGAGGGGAGGAGCTTAGAGTGATCCTTCTTGTCTTGTTAATGTTCGTTGCTATTGTCAAGGGTGTACACAAGGAGAAGTGCTATCATTTCTTCTATCACTGGTTACTACTGTCACAGTAGACGACATAGCTATTTTCGTCAGAGGTAAGTTTGCTGGGGTAATATATCGGGAAGAATGCAAACAGACCTAAATACAGTTGATAATAATTGGTGCTTACAAGAGAGACTGACAGGCAATGATCAGAAAACACAAATTATTAATTTCACTAAAGCCAATAGTGCTAGGAGGAGAGTTTATTGCTTTAGCCAAAGTAACAAAGTACCTAGGAGTACACCTTCAAAAGACCACACAGATAGCTACCATTGCCGTCAGCAGATGTGGAAGAATGTGTGGAAAAAACTGGGGACTTGCCCCAAAAATTATTCAGTGATTATACACAAAGGTTGTTAGACCAATGATAGCCAATATATCTATGGCGTGGTGGACAAAGAGACTGCAAGTGGGAGCCCTAAGGGTGTTGAGTAGAACACAAAGGCTTGCTTGCCCTTGTATTACTAGTCACAAGTGCGATGGAAGTCTTGCTGTCTCTTGGAGGAGGAAACTGCTGAGCACATTCTAATCTATTGTCGTTCTATTTGCACTGTTATTCCAAAAAATCCCGCAAACTTTTAATGGCATTTCAAAAAATGATGGGATTTGATAGTCTCACAACCCCAAGTGATCCTATTACTGATTTTAGGATCGCTTAGGGCCTACTGCACCGGTGCTAGAGCTTGTTCAACCATCCTTTGCCGTTACGTCATACATTGTCCAGCTTGCTCTCTCATTCATGAAATGGATGAGACGGAATTATGACGTCATTAACGTATTTCTTATCTAAGGTCGACATAAATTTTATCTGTTACTTTTGACAGTTCAGTTGTCATATTTTGAAAACAGTTCTTAACATATAGTTGAAATAATACCCTTTTTGATGTGCGTCATCGATTGTTAATCTCTTTCTATCACATTACGTAGGAAGAAATGGAAAAAAGGCAGGTCTGTGATTAATCCTAATCAAAATATCACAATAATGGACCGTTTGAATGTTTTATAAACGTTAACCCTAATCTTTGACTTACAAAAATTTGATTGGTTGATGTTTAGATTATGCGCTAGCGAAACCTATCAATCGAGAACTTAAAATACTATGAAGGCGTTACTTTCGTAGCGGCTATAAGTCTTACGTCTTTTTCTACTGTCACACTGACAGTTCTTGACAGGTCTGTACTTTGTTGTTTACGGTCAATTATTATTTATGAAAAGTGAATATTAATCTTATTGTTTTATTTATATGAATAATATTTTGAAAGTTCTCAAGTATTTTCAGTTAGAAAAAGAAGCTGGTAATTATTAATTGCATAGCCTTTTCGAATTTGGCTAAATACAATCCTGATGATCTTATTTATCAAATTTAAGGTTAGCTATATGTCAAAATAGCAAATAAAATAAACGACATGCCGAAAACGCGGATATACGTCACAATCGATGACGCACACCAAGAAGGGTATTATTTTTACTATATTATGTCATTGATTATAATTTTGGGGTTAAGTGTAAAATAACATTCAAGTAATATAAGACATACGTAAAACAGCAGAATACGTCACCCATTATGACGTAACGGCAAAGGATGGCTGAACAAACTCTACTTAAGCATTTACGTAAGACTTAGGAAATATATGTGTGACTGCACCGCGTCGTAAGTCGTTCTTAACGTAAGTGAAGTGAAGGTTCTACTTAAGTCCTACTTATGTGAAAGTGAGGTTATGTCTTGGCACTTGGCAGACCAAATTATCAAAATATAGAGAGGTTTGCTTATAAAATCAAACAGAATTGAATAAATAATGGATACATAGAGGTTTTTGATGACCCTCGAAATGGAATTAATTGAATTTGGTGTTGTCAGGAATATAATTCTTTCTATATTTTGCTACACAATGCATCAAATATACATATCTTCTGTAAGTTCCTTGTGGCATTACTTATTATTTTTTCTCTTATTTTTCGGGAATCAAACCACAATAATGTTTTTTATTTTTTATTTCGACGTTAAATCTTGACAACGGTAGCTGGAACGCTACCAAAACGTCGAAATAAAAAGTAAAAAAACATTATTGTGGTCTGATTCCCAAAAAATAAGAGAAAAAAGATCAAATATACAGTTTCACCATAAGTGAAATTAGACATGAAACATGAAAATTCAAAACCATATGTTCTTTGAAATTATGACTGAAATACCTTCAATGTAGAGTACTATAAAATCTGTCAAATTTGACATACCTTCAAAATTATGAATAACCAAATAAATTTAAATTTTTTGTGTAGAAAATCTTTAAGAGTTCCAACAAAAACAAAATGTAACGCCAACCAAGGTAAGTCTTACAAATTGTAATTGTTATAAAATGGGTATAATGTACAGTTATTTAGATAAGAAGAACGAAAAAGTTGTAGCACTATGTGAAGTACAAAGATTCATTGTTGATTGTCTTTGTTCCCAAAAAGTCCAACAAGGAAAGTCTGAAATATTCGCGGATTCTTTAGTAGCAGCTGATTACAGAGGTATTTACAGTCACGGCCTCAATCGATTAGGTAAAACAAGTCATAATATTATTACTTAAATAATCGTTTGAAATAATTATAATACGGATTACAAAGATTCTAAAACCATCACTCAATTTCACATTACAATTATAGTGTTTATATTTATTTTGATAAAAATATATAAACAAAATATGACAATTCGCCATCTTAGCATACGTGTGACGTCAATATTTTTTATATCGTTAAAACTTTCATCACATTCTCTGGTTTAGCATCGCTTTTAAAGTTTAAATGATAGTCTATTGTGGCTCACACCTATTCAGATTTCACCAAACAAAGTCAGCTTCTCAACAAAGCCGATTCGTTTATTTGGTGAATGATATTTCAGGTCCGAGGGCGAGAAAGACCCTGCCAAACATCAGATACCTGATTCGAGCAGCGGCGGGGCAGGAACAAATTATATGATCTGCTGTTTCATCATCTTCCAGTTAAAGACGGCAAGTCAGATCTTCCGACAGTCCAAGTTTTAGCATATGACGATTGAGATGACAGTGGGCTGTTAGACAACGCAGGTCATGCCTGCTATAGTCTAACATTTGTTTGGAGACATTCTTCGAAGGATGTATAAAAGCCTTTGAATGAACCAATCCTGGTAAATTATGCCAGAAGTCTAAAGCTCTTCTTGCTATCCAGGTATTTAGTGTTTGTTTGGCAAAACTTATTGCAATGCCAATTGTAGGTTCTGGTCCGATAGAAACACGTACAGCTCCCTCCCTTGCAAGAGAGTTTGCCTTCTCGTTCACTTCCATGCCAGAATGGCCAGGGATCCAGACCAGCAATACTTTATTGAGTTCTCCTATTGAGGAGAGTCTTTTTTAACAGTCTAAAACCAATTCCGACGTTACACGGTAAGAAGAAAATTTTCATTGTTCGATGTATGAGATTGGCTTTCTCCACTCTCTCCACACACGAAACAATGGCGTAAGTTTTCGCCTGAAATACGGTTGCATAGGATCCTAGTGAGGTTGAAATTTCTGTCCTAGGTCTGCGTCCGTATACATCTGCACCAGAGCCTGTGAGTGTTTTTGAACCGTCTGAGTACCAACAGCTGTCTGCTCTTGATAGTTAATCCTTACGGAGGACCCATGCATCTCTATTTGGAATTAGGACGGTATAAGGCAGGTCGTAATTTACTGTTGGAGGCATTATGTCAGAGGTCATTCCCAGAATACTGTGACTTTCAGTATCCACTAGGATTCTGCTTCGTTCTGTATAAGCCTGATTTGTGCATTTAGAAATATGCGCAATTCTGTATGTTGTCCATCTTTCCAAAAATATATGTAGAGGAGGTAGGTCCAGAAGGATTTCCATGGCTGCTGACGGTGTGGAGCTGATAGCACTAGTAATTGCCAGACAAGCCTTTCTCTGTAAACCAGAGAGCTTTGCTGTAAAGCTTTTGGCCATCATGCAATAGCTCCATATGTGATCATTGGTCTAACGATCATCACAAATGATATTTACTCATTATAGAATTCATCACTATTAAATTGGTAATGAAAAGAAATTTTTAAAGTATATATTTGAAGTATTTACAGAGACGCCACTACTATTCTAGTACTTTGGTGCAAAATGTAAATTTCTTCTTCAAATCCTTTGTTTTCCATTATTTTTTTTATAAAGCTTATTCGCACAAACATCTTGGAGCTGTCAATTCTTAATATATAACGTTTATAGAAGCTTATATAAACGATATAAGAGAAAAACTATGCGATCCAAACGCTGATCCAACAGTACTACTAGACCATGTTTCAACAGCCGCAGTATGTGGTAACAACGGATTAGGTGCGGTTATTGGAACGTTTTGCATGGACTTGGCTATTAAAAAAGCCTTAAAAACTGGAATGGGAATGGTTGCAGTAAACGGTAAAGTATTTGTTATATAATAGTTATTTACGTAACTAGTTATGAAAAGAGCGATATTGTTCAACAAGCGTAATATTTGCCGAAACGAGCGCTAGCGAGTTCTGCAAATTACGCGAGTTGAACAATGTCGCTCTCTTCATAACGTGTTTACGTACAATGTTTTATCTACTTCCGCGCTTTTATAATATTTCATAAAATCTTTAATTACGATGGTAATATTAAAGTGGATTCAAATGGTGTTGAAAATATTGTTACTATGAAGCATTCACCCAGAAAATTGACTTACTTTAAATAACTGTGTACTTAATAATGTTTTTCTCAATGTTTATAATTATTCTTAAAATACTATTGAATTAAAATTATGGGGTAATTGTCAGTTTAAATAATGAAATAATTGTCAGTTTTGACAGTACCTACCTAATTAATAAATTATTCTTTGAAACTCATGTATGTAGTATCTCTATGTTGAAACTAAAACAGTTACGTGAAGTTTTTACATAACTACTTTTCATAACTGATATATATATGAAGGTTATGAAAAATGTGACGTTACCTAACGTCAAGGAGTGACTTAAAGTGTCACATTTGGCGGAATTAGATAAAATATACCATAGCAAATCTATACAACTGTTTGTATTTTATTGTTATCTAAAACCATATTAATTGTATTATCCAGCGCCGGATTAGGAGAACGGCTTGCTGGGGCTAATAAACTAACTAATTATTAGACGTATTTGTATATTAAACAAAACCTGCTACGCCCATGAATTTTATCATAAATAACTAAAAACGCCAATAATTAGACAAAATCGGTAAATAATGTGGATTGTTTTAAATCGGTAAATAATGTGGATTGTTTTCTATTCTGTCAGTTGTTGATGTGTTGACAGTTTATACTGAAAAAGTAAAATCTTTGTCAAAAACTCTTTCCTTGTCGACATAACAATGAAATATTTAACTGAGACTCACCGAATTGAGATTTTAATGATGATCGGGTACGGGGATAACTGCAGAAGTCAAGTTGAAGTGGCAAACTTATTTAATCACAGGTATCCCGAATTGCCTAATATTCCACAAAGTACTGTGTCTAAAATTCATACACAATTCAGAGAACTTGGACATGTCAAACCATTGAAAAGAAAACCACACTTCGTTGAAGATGATGTGAAAGTGGATATTTTGTTAAGTGTCGAAGAGAATCCAACTTCAAGTACACGTCAAATTGCCCGTAAAAATAATGTTAGTCATACAACTGTTCTAAGATGTCTTCATAAAGAAAAAAGATTGATGAATAAGCTGAACAGAAATGAGATAGCTCTTGTTACCATTCTTTTTTCTGACGAATCAACATTCACATTGAATGGAGAGGTAAACCGACAGAACTGTAGATATTGGTCAGCAGAGAATCCTAATTGGATGCGTGAGACACATACTCAGTACCCTCAATAGGTGAACGTTTGGGCCGGTATCATAGGCGACCATATTATTGGTCCTATATTTATAGATGGAAATTTGACAGCTGAAAAATATTTAAATATGCTTAGAAATGAAGTTATTCCTGCATTGGCAAACTTATATCCCAACGCAATAGATCCTAGCTTACCGAATGAAAATGTTTGGTTCCAGCAAGACCATTATGCTTTAATGGTAAGAACTTATTTAGATGAAATCTTCCCCAATAAATGGATTGGACGAAGAGGTACTATTGAGTGGCCAGCTAGATCGCCAGACCTTACGCCGTTAGATTTTTTTCTGTGGGGGTTATCTCAAGAACAAAGTATATGCAACACAACCAACTAGCATTGTAGACCTCAAAGATAGGATAACAACAGAAATACGGAATATTTCACCTTAAACTTTAAACAAAATTAAGGAGGAGTTCTATAGGAGACTGTGCTATTGCCTTCAACTAGGTGGAGAACATTTTGAGCTTTTATTTTAATGTATTAAAATCAAATACATCAGGTATTTTTGTATGTATTTAATAACTGTAAAAATAAAAATTTCATCCTGTATAAATCATAATTGACCATACATTATTTAGTTTGTTGGAATCGGTTCATTAAGAGGATTTCAAAAATATGCAAATATACAGGGAGTTTCATTAAAAAAAACAACACCGACTATGGCATACTTGCGTGAATCACCCTGTGCATTTACATTTATGTTCACATAACGCACAACTCAATTCAAAAGTTGACGTGTCTCGGCATTTTTTATAATTTTGTAAAATAATGACATAGAGAATTTTATTCCATAAGTGGTTTCCACACTGTATATTCCAATTATGGGCACGATTTATTAAATTGAAACAGAGCAAATTTATTTATTATAGGTATGTATAACAAGGAATCCCAAAAAACATCTATTATATTTGTTGCAATAAACTGAAATCAATGCCTTGTCATTGGAAAATTGTAATTTATTCTCCTGTTTTCTCGAAAATCCCAATTTTCTCTGCCCTTAAGAGGGCCTTTTCGAAATTTAGCCCCATGCCTCTCAGAGTCTTAAGCCGCTGCTGGTATTGTCCCACTGCTAACGAAAAAGTTGAAGTCAATCTTTTATTGCAGCTGGTCCTACTATCCTTTCCACTTCCTTTATCAATTTTAAATATAAATAATGACAGTTTAGTTTGTTAGGTTCAAATCACTTTGGAATTAATGTGTATTATACGGACAAAGCTGTAAAACAAGGTCTAATTGGTATGGCTTTTACAAATACTTCTCCAGTTATGGTTCCTTCTGGTGCCAAACATGTAAGTATAGCTCAATTCAAAATAGCCGAGGACTTAATGGTTTATTAACACCATGTATTTTGTACTTTGAGTTTATTAATTTTAGGTATGTTTAGGAACAAATCCAATATCTTTAGCCGCCCCTGGTGAATGTGGAGATTCTCTATTGATTGATATGGCTACTACAGCAGTTTCAATAGGAAAGGTAGTTTTTTCTTTATCATTACAGTTTACTTAGAACTATATTTCGTTTTAAAATTTTCGTCAACTGTGCTTTTGCGGGATACATTATTCATTAATGATCTTAACATACAGTAGTATTAAAAATCAATGAAAAGCTATTTTTTCCACTACTAGCTCTGAAGCTGACAATTATTGCTTCTTCTAGCCAACTGCGAAGTTGAATTTCTCTATTAGTGCCTAATAATTTTTTCTATTATTAACCTAGGATAATAAAAGCAAATCAACGCATCCTGAAGCAAATATTGGAAAAAACTCAGGAACATCAAATCGGAACAGAGATGTTATTTATTGATTTTGAACGAGCCTTTGATTCAATAAATAGACAACAACTAATGAGAGCACTTCAAACTATGGGGATAAACAAAAAACTGAGAAAATTAATCTGGATTACTATGAAACAATCAACAGCTACGGTAAAAACACAAAAAGGTGAAACGGACATATTCGAGATTAAACAAAGGAGTCAGACAAGGAGATTCTCTGTCAACAACTCTATTTAATCTGGCGCTGGAATATGTAGTCAGAAACGTAGACAAAGGAAACCTAAGGACAAGGGGTGGACAATTGATAGCTTATGCGGATGATTTAGTCTTGGTAGCAAAAAACAGAGAAATTATGAAAAAAATGTTTCAATAAATTGTGGAAGAAGGTAAAAAAATGGGCCTTAAAATAAATGAAACAAAAACAAAAATAATGACTGTGAACAAACACCTAATGAACAATAATAATAGCATCGGTGACTTTGAAAATTTGAAGAAGATGATAAAATAAAATATTTAGGAGTTACAATAACCAACAATAGGGATGGAGAAATAGAAATTAAGGAGAAAATAATGGCAGCAAACAGAGTCTTCCAGGCAAATAAAAATTTATTAAGAAGTAAATTTCTAGGCAAAAATACTAAAATGAAAATTTATAAAACAATAATTAGACCAACGAATAACGTATGGAGCTGAAGTTATGATAATGACAAAGAAACAACAAGAAGACCTGAAAATTTTTGAACGAAAAATACTAAGAGTCATATTGGGACCCAAGAAAATAACTCAAAATGAATATAGGAAAAGAACAAATGAAGAACTGAAAAAAGACATCCAGAGGGACATCATAAGTGTAATAAAAGAGCAAAGGTTAAAATGGTTGGGACATGTGTGGAGAGCAGGCCCAAACAGCACAATTTATGCGATGACTGAGTGGAAGCCAAGTAGCAAAAGAAAAAGAGGGAGGCCAAAATTATTATATTATATTATTATATTATATATATATAATATATAATAATTCAGGGATAGTAGTTCAACAAAAACTTGTGCAACATAATTTTGTATACTCAGGAGATTGTCTTTAACATATTTGCTGCTTGAAATTACCTATCAAGATGAAATTATTTGAATAAAAATGCCACCAATTTAAAATTCGCGCTTTACCAAAAATGACTGATGACGTAAAGAGTACGTTCATATCGAAAACTGACAATGTACCTATCATTTAGACGACAGTGTAATCGTTTCTCGTGGTGCGTTTGTGAGTTATTTTTAATTTTTGTCTTAAATTTGGGTAGTAGTGGCAAAAATTGTAAATACACCATGGTGGTGGAGACATTTAAAACCCTCGCACCTTGTTTCGCTCGTGGCAAAGCCCCTCGTGAAATAATTTTGGTGCTCGGTCAATAATAATAGTCTTCACCGGTGTTTAATATACTATTATGTAATGCTGACTTGTCTAATAGAATATTTCTAGTTTTTGACTGACACATAGTTTTTGTAATATTATTTTACAAATCTATGATAATTATTAGTGCAATTAGTCCAAAATTGAACTAAAACAAGACCAAAAAGCACAATAATGACAGTTCAAAGCCTAATTTACACTGTACCATATTTAGGTACCTATATCTATGATAAATAATAGTCTTCAAACAAGGAGAAAAATAGGATTCAAGTTCCACATTTGGTGAAAATGTTTTGCTATCAAACCGAGTATAAAAAGTGCCAAATAAATCCGATTGTTAATATTCACTTATTAATACACTTGTTTTTTAAATAAAGTTTATAAATAAAATGTTTAGATCGAGATGCACAGAAGAAAAAAAATAAAGATACCCCCTACTTGGGCTTCAGATGAAAACGGTAAACCTACTACAGATCCTGAGATTGCTATGAAGACTAGAAAGTTGTTTCCACTTGGGGGTGATGTCAGTTACAAAGGGACCGCTTTTGCGCTTTTAACAGAGTGTCTCAGTGGTTTGATTTCAGGTAGGTACCTATAATTATAAAAACACATATTAATCAATCAAGACACATTGAATGATCTTCTGTATCTGTAGAGTAGGGAGGTTGAGTATAGGCCCACAGCACAGTGACCGTACGTCTACCCGAGGAGTTTGTCCTCTTAGGTCATCGTCCATCCTGAGCTTTCCAGGATTGTGGAGAGGTCACTAAGAGACATATCCTTTATATTGGCAGGTGTAAGCCAAGACTCTCCGAGCCCACACTCTCTCATTGACGATACCTCGTTTTCGTTTTTCTGTTTACATCCAGCAGGTATGTCCACTGGCCCGATTGTATGGAGGTGTCTCCTTAGTTGACAGTCTCCAGTCAGAAATCCTACTGTTAAGCGTCGGTTTTTCTGGTTATCGTCAAGTATTTCTTTGACGCCAGCTTCCAGGGTCGTCCAAGGTGACCCTGGCAAAGCTGCATCTCTTGATTTAATCCCATCACTTTGGGGATTGAGCATGGGTATAACGTTTGACTAGTTGCGCAATTGCTGGAATCGTCAGCCGTGGCACCCATTCTCAACCTTCTTGCACTACTAAAACCATAGCGCCGCTTCTCATATGTCAAAAAGCTGACTTATTCATTACTCAGTATTGTATATTATTGCTCATACCGTATTTGTAGGTGCTAACTATGGACCTAATGTGAGACTTTGGGGACAAAAACCACCTAAACCCGCAAACTTAGGTCATGGATTTATTGCAATAGACCCTAATAAGTTCCTACCCGGTTTTAAGGATCGTTTAAGTGACTTAATGAACTACATTCGAAACATGGAACCGGTACAGTATTTATTAATAACTTTTTTTTGCATCTTCACCACTGTACATGTATATTGAAAAATTCTTAGTCTACAGGCGGCGCCAGACATGCGACATTCGGCGAATACCGAGCGACTGCTCGCCAAGTAGCAAGTAGTTGAGTTACTCGGCAAGGTGTGCGCCAAATGACAAGCACCTAAACCAGATATTCGCCATTCGTTGGATGCGGATTCAGAGCGTTATACGGCAAATATTCGTTTCCTTTGATTTTGCTTCGAAAGACCGACACACAACGGGAACTACGCGAGCACTGCACAAATACTAAAATTGGTCATCGGCAAGTAGCGATCAACCCGTCCACACACTCGCTACTTGGCGAGCAGTCGCTCGGTATTCGCCGAATGCCGCATGTCTGGCGCCGCCTTACTATAGGACTAAACAAAATTTCAATGTCAAAATATTCTCTTAATTAGATAAATTTATTACAGCGAACCTGCAACGTCTCTAGACCTTTCAAGGAAAATGTTTCTTCTTGCTCTGCAAACCAGACTTCCACAGTTTTTATTACCTCCTCGTTGGAAGAAAATTTACGACCTTTTAAACTTTTTTTCAGTTGAGGAAAGAGATGATAGTCAGACGGAGCCAAATTTGGTGAATAGAGGGGGTGTTCTAGTAATTCAAACCATAAATAACGAATTTGTTGCATGGCAACATGAGATTTGTGTGCAGGGGCGTTGTCCTGCAAAAACGAAACACCTTTGGATAGCTTTCCGCGTCTTTTCTCTTTAATTTTCATACGTAGAGTGGTCAGTAATGTCGAATAGTAATCTTCGGTTATTGCTCTACCCTTCTTAGGTATTGGAGAGGATGAAGGACATTTCACCAAGGGTATTCAGCATATCTTCGTAAATCTGCTTACCTCTTAACCCTTTTAAATACAGGTACTTGATGATGGCTCGATACTCCAATTTTTCGATTTTCACAATTTCGGTGGACATCTTTTTTCTTTTAATTTATTTATAACTCTGGTTTACTTTTTTGACGTCCAGAGGGGGTCTATTCACTAACTTGTGTGAGTGGTCGTGTAGGACCTCTCTCTCACAATTTAGCTTTACTGCGCATGTCACTCTCTTAAAATTATAAAATTCCTATTCAGGAAAGATAGTAGAATGCTCATACACTCCTATACGTGTACTCTACTGGGTAAAACCAAGAGAGTTGTTAGATTCGAGAGAATGGACTTGCGCACATTGTCTTTGGTCATACAATTAGATAGATAAAGGAAGATTATAATGTAATCACACGACATGTGCCTATTTACTTTTCAGTCCATAAAATAATGACTAAATATTGAATTCATTTTTAGTTTTTGCAGTTTAATTGTTTAGTTTTTGGAGTTTATTTGTTTATTTTTTGTAGTTTAATTGGTTAGGTTTTGTACTTTGTTTAATCGTTTAGTTTGTGGAGTTTATTTATTGTTTTTAAAATGGATAATAACGATTTGGTAATGCAAATGCTAGTAGACAATGTGTTTCCAACGTCAAGATCCTTTCTTGGTTTTGTCTAATTTTAATTATCATTAAACATTTTCGCCTATTTGAAGTTTAAAGTTTATTAATATTGTTTTTTGTGCCTCACACAACATTTTCTAGGAAACTAAAATCGTACTCTTCACTCTTTCTCACAACATATCTAAATATCTCATGGAAAAACTTATGCTGAATCATGGAGTATAAAGGTGGATTCATACAAGAAGAAATTAAAACTAAGATTAATTTAAAACTAAAACTAAGAAGATAAAACCATGTTATTTCTTAATTTAAATCTCAATTTCTTAGTTTCTTGCATGAACATCTTCATTACTGGCACATTCTCATGCAAGAAACTAAGAAATTGTGATTTAAATTAAGAAATAACATGGTTTTATCTCCTTAGTTAAAGTTTTAAATTAATCTAAGTTTTAATTTCTTCTTGCATGCATCCACCTTTACTCTATGTACTGAATCAGACGGTGGTTTTGATTATATCAGTGTTTATATTTTTAAATTCAAACCTACTAACAGTACATTAGAACTAAAAATAGTTCTTAAATAGTCGCGCCACTTGGCAACGCTGGACAAAATGTAGTAGACGAGTCGAATGATCGTGAATAGGGTTTTGATGGTCCATGTGAGTGATGAGTGAGAGAGTACTCATATCGATGAGTTGTCGTGCACGAGCACTCTCACATGTTACAGAATAGACCCCCTGCTTCACACTCACATTTCTAGGCTGCGTTCATAAACTTACTCGGAGTAAGGATATTTTACTCCGAAGCGTTCATAAATTTACTCTACCAGTATAGAGTATGCTTTTATAAACGTTCAGAAACCTACCCGGAGTAAACTCTGCATACTCCGCTTTTTAATGGAGTATTATATACTCTGACAGTTATGACAGATTGGCTTATACAGTAGCTCTGTTCAGATTACTGCTGGTTATTTTTATTGATGAATTGATATTATTTGATTTTGATACAGTCATATATCTATTAATATACACAGCTTGTTCAATTGAAACCCATCTTTGGTCAGGTTAGCCTTGGAAACAATTGTAATCATTCAACTGACGTTTTCCAACATTAGTATTGTATGCAAACGTCACACTGATCTGTTTATTTCGTTTATATTTGACAGCGATTTTAAGTATTGTGACTTTGAAATGGCGTTTGTTGTTAACAATCCGTCCAAATGTGATAATGCTCTGCCTCATGTTGCCAACGTATTGAAAGAAAATCTGGAACGAAAGAAATGGAGGATATTAGAGCATCCACCCTATAGTCCCGATTTATCGCCTTGCGATTTTCACATCTTTGGGCCACTAAAAAAAGGCGTTAAAAGGTAACCGTTTTCAGTCGGACGCAGAAGTACAAAACGCTGTGAAATAATTCTTCCAGCAGCAGCCACAAGAATTCTATAAGCAGCGTATACATCGGTTGGTGAAACAGTGGGATATGTGCCTCAATTGTAGTGGTAGTTATTTGTAACTGTACTTGTCAATAAATTTTTCCTGGACCAAAGATGGGTTTCAATTGAACAAGCCTCGTATATATGGTTACAGTTGATTGCATTGCATATCAATAATGGACTACTCTGTGCTATCAATTGGAAAAGATACGATACCATTATTCTTAAAAATAAGGGTAGGTACCTACCTATGCTGTTATATAAAACTTTGATATTTATTAATCATTAATCATTATTCAACATGAGTTCCTAACATTGTGTTATGATATTATTATTATTAATATTCAACTTATCCATGATTTAATCAATGTCCATGGTTAATTAATTTCTATTTTCGAAATAAAAAATATAACCCCAAATTCATATACACAACACAATGACATTTAATTTACCTCCGGCCGGTATAGCCTCTGAACGGTTACTCCGAGTAACCAACAAACATACTTTTCTAATCACGTGATCATGCTCTTTTCTACTCACTGGAGTAAGTTTATGAACGTAGCCCTAATGAGTTATTGTTCGTTGCTATGGTAACGCAATATTTTGTTTATGCATGGAACTGGTCTAGGCTAACTAGATATAAATACATAGATATCGTGTTATTTAGTTAAATATTATTTTGATCTTCTAAATACATGTTACAATATATCCCATTACTTATGAATCACCATATATAATAATACTTTATTTATTAATTGTAGGCTGATCCTAAACGACGAGTTTTAGTACCCGGTGATTTAGAACGGAATGTTATGAGTAGTACCGACAAAATAGGAGGTATTATTTATACACCAAGTCACTTGAAAATGGCGGAAAAATTGGCTAAACTATTAAATATCAAACCATTGCAGTTTAATGAGTAACGTGACGAATGCTACAAGTACCCGAGAATAAATATACCAAATCATGTATCCCAGAAACGAATTCATTGTTTAATAAACTTTTGTTTTGTAGCTTTAACTTATTTTCACGATTTCGGTCTAAAGGGCGGGTCACACTAAACGGTAGACCACGTGTTGATTACTCGCCGCTTATTCACTGTGAGAGTGGTCACGCCACGAAATTGCAAGACGAACTTGCAAGAGCAGGATCGTCAACACTGATGAACAGACCCGAACCATCTGTGGGCATCCCCAGATGCTCCACTAGGTCATGGTTAAAAGGGTGGATAAAAGAACAATCCATAAAACTCTGGAAGAATACGCCCAGGCAAACACATGGGAAGAAATTTATAAAAGGACCATTAGAAAAAGTAGCAAACTACGCACCATAACGGAGTTTCTCACGGGACACTTTCACACAAAGGAGCACCTGAACAAAATAGGGCTGTATAACGGAGACCTCACATGCAGGAGATTCAAAAAGGACACTGAAACAGCTCTGCACTTAAAATGCAACTGTGAGACGCTGGACCACAGGAGGCAACAACTAAATGGAAGACCCCAAATGACTCCAGAAGACTTCTACAACCAACCAGTAAAGAACCTGTATGAGCTAATACAGGGAACGGATTGGCTGAATAGGCTGTAGTCAGAATGTTAGGAGAATCCACAATAAGCCCAAGAGGCTGAGGTGGTGCCGGCGAAAGGACGGCCCCTTTAAAAAATATATATATAGGTACATATGGTTATAACCATTCAAGCAGAAGGGGGCAAAACGAAAAACGATGTTTAAAAATACTTTTAGATGTAGCCAAGTCAAACAAATAATTAAAAAAAAATCTTAACATTATTTCTTGAACTTGAAAAGTTGCTTTAGGTCGTGGCACTCGATTTTTTTTTGACTTAGGCGGCGCCTTCAATAAAGCTTTCCCCTTCTAAACCTATCAGATGAAAAAACCAAAACCCTCCCCATGTAAAAGCTATAGCTACGTGACTGGCCGTTACCTGCTACCAAAAGTTAAACTTTGCCAGCTTGAATTTTGTAAAGACACCAAGCATGCTTTCTCAAATCACGACTGGCGAGCAGCTTAAGCACCTTCAACAAAACCATTTAAATAAAAATAATTATATTATTTAGTTGACTTTAATATAAAATAATTTAAAAACATTTATATAAGGATGATCACATATTTCTATGAAGTGTATTCGGATGTGAATAATGTCCTGAATGTATAGATCTAGGTACGGTCCTTTGGGAGAATTGGGAATACGTATCTTCTTGACCTGGGTGCGTCATAAGTACTGGATGGATACTCAATGATTTTCTGGAACCTGCTACACTAGCGGAATCGCCCATGAAAGCACCGTTCATTTCACCTACAAAAAAATATCTACTAAAGAAATCTACAAAGTATAGTTTATTTACGATAAAAAGACAATGACGTTGCAAAACAAAATATTGTGATGTTGCCAAGTTGTAGTTTTTTTCTTTACTTAACGAAAACTAGAAAAGTCAATCTGATGTTAGATTGACAGTTCTCAACAATAATGAATACAAATAGCGAATACTATTGCTTACGTCTCTTACAGCAGTAAGCGGGAGAAGCGGGCCCCCATTTCAGCATTCTCGTTCAAAATAGCTTAACAAAGATGTTTCGGCAATTTATTAACTACACATTGCAGATTTACCTAAATAATTAGTTATAAAAATAACTAACTAACTTAAAGAAACAATGAATTGTAAAACACCAAAAAAACTTGTAAATTTTAGACGATGATCGAATGTCAATGAACGTCAAAACAAACTGGGGAATTTTACCAGTTAATCTGACAACGTCTCGAAGTTTTGCCAACTGTAAATTGCCCTGGCTGTTAAGGATAAAATGTATTTACGGTTGGTAAGTTAATATTTAATCTGGTAAGCAGGAAAGTAACTAAAAATTACATAATCGTCTTTTTATCCTAAAAATCCTTGAACAGAAAAATTACACCTTCGGTTCTGGGACACTCCGATAATTGATCTTACCTTTAAATAGACTTGGCGATGTAGAATAATGAGGATCAGGCTGCAATTTTATATGCCTAATAGCTAGAAGAAAAGCCAGCGTAGACAAAATAACTGAGTCTAAGCAACCAATAGCAGCTAGTATATATGTCCATCGTATCTGGCAATTGCCCAATGAATATTTATCAGTAGATGGTCCACAAACTTGACGGACACTGTCTGAATTCCAGCCAGCGGGAAATACAGCACACCCAACTATCATGCATACGGCTGGAAAAATAGTGATATGAATTAGATTTATACACTTTACCAAATTTTATTTATAAATAAACAATAGGTACAAGACTTTAAATATTGGACATCAGTGCTATAATGACTATATAGCTGTTTATATAATATACGAGATGTCAATTTGAAAACGAAAGGCCTAAGCCCTAAACTAATGAAAGTATAAATATTTTAAGGGGGACAGCTGTTTAGGCGTTTGTTGTCGTTTTACTTTAAGCCCCCTGACCCCTGAAATTTTAAAATAGACCCCCTATTTATTTTGCCATTTTTGTGTTCCCTATGTAATTCTTAGATCAGTTTCATTATTTTTTTTTTCAAAATTGAAGTACTTGACCTCACGAATGTGTTATGTAAGTTTTAGGAATACTAGTGAAAATAAGCGTCCATTAGCAAGTTTGAGTCTTGGGCAATAGTCTTATTCTAGAAATGAAAGAAGGCTCAGGATGTGGAGTTTACTCGAGAGCACTAAGCCTAAGGATTAAGTAGGGAATGGGAAACAATACCAGCGTGGTTCAAATCAAATCAAATCTGCACTGATAGTAGACAAGCCCTATTAGCCTTGAAGAGACAACGTGTTATATCGGGGCTAGTACTAGAGTGCCACCAAGATTTAGCTAACGCCTCGACAGATAACAATATTATCCTGAGGTGGGTTCAAGGGCACGACAGGAGTAAAGGTAATATCGTTGCCGATTCTTTAGCCAGGGAAGCGGCTGGACTAAAAATTTTAGGACCCAGTGACACCTACTGCCTAACGACTTCGACAATTGCGGAACTAGCCAGACATTACACCCATGGAATCAAAGGATTCAGACTTGCCAGGATCATCCTGGGCTACCCTGGGAAGCTAGCGCCGAAGAAATATTTGGCGATGACCAGGAAAAATCTACGTTTAACAGTAGGATTTCTGTCTGGCCACTGTCAACTAAGAAAACACCTCCATACCACCGTCCATAAATTTCAATAAGTCTGCTTACTCTCGCCGAAACCTAAAATCGTCCCCTCCTGTCCTCGCGCATCCCTTGCCCTGCCGGTTTGCCACGAGTGCCCACCGGGTGGGCTAGCTAGTTTAACAAAGTGTCTTCAATTGAATAGTTCGCAGTGTCGATACGAGTTCTACTGAGTGCGCGAAATAAACGTTTTATTTGAGCCTAGTTTTTTGAGCATCAAGTACTGTAATAATGGCTTCTCACCGATCTTATTGCTCTGTTTCTGTCCGAGTTTATTCGAATTTAGGTTAGACTGTCGTATAATAATTATCTCAGGTAGGGTTCCAGTATTTGCCTTTCAAGTTTTAATATATTACTTACAAAAAAAACATACGTTATTGGTTTTTTCCTAGTAACAACTGCATTTTGAAATTTTTATTTGATAGTACAGGTGAAATTTTAGTATATATTCAATAGTAAGGCACAAAAAGTTTCAGAGGTGGTACTCAAATAATTATCTGTTATTATTTTTATAAAATTCCGTCAAAAATAATGCTGAAGATTTTATGTCATTTCTAGAATTAATGCTGTTGGAATTTTGTTTAATATGGATTATTTCCTATCGTTTTTTTCCTTTGCGAGAATTTTAGTTTGGTCATAGTTAAATGCATGTCCTGTTTGTTATCTATGATGTGAGAGTGCTGTTACATCTGTTTTGGAGTATTTGTGAACTTGTAATCTTTTGCAGATATTGTTTACTCTGGCCAATGAATGTACTGGAGCAATCTTGGCAAGGAATTTGATACACTGTATGTGTTTGCTTGTGTTTATTTATTTTTGGTTTAATTTTTGAGAAAAATATCTTGTTGGTGCCAATCAGTTTGTGGGAAATTGATCTTTTTTCCTTTTGTGTTATTTTGTTTATTTTTTCTGAGAGACCATTCACGTAGGGAAGCGAAATAGTATTGGATTTTTTTATTAGTTTGGGAGTTGTTATATATGGAATGAATTCGTTTATTGATAATTTTGTTAGTAAATTGTTGTGGGTAATTGTTTTCTGCTAGAATGGTTTTAATTTTCTCAAGTTAGCTTCTCTAAATTTAGGATAGTTCAATAGCTCTATCAGTTAGATTATTTATTACGCTCTTTTTGTGACATAGTGGCGCATTTGAATAAAAATTTGTGGATCTATGAGATGAGATGTATATATACATATATAAACATATTTAGGTTATTAGCTATGTATTTATGTAATTCATTATTCAAATTCTTTTATACTTATTATGTTATTATGATACGAAGATATGTATTTTTATGCAAACATGTATGTATGTATGTATGTATGTATGTATGTATGTATTCATAAATAAATATTCGTGAAATTTACTGTTTCAACTCTTACTCTGTGGAATCTACTAATTTCTTTGTAAATTTAACCAACTGTTCCCAATAATTCCATAATATATTAGAATTACCATTTTTTAATATATTGTGAAGTTATCTGAAAACAGTTGGTTTCGTTTACAAAGAAATAAATATTCATAAATATTAAATATGATCAATATTTAACGCCTGTCCCTCGTAGACATACTTCCGAGTAAACATATTGATCACGGTGCCGATTGACCCCCGTATAACACATTTTCGCTGTTATCTGCATGATTTATGACCGATGACAAAAAACGCGGTACATTTCAACAACTTCAAAGGAGTTACCAGACCTATTGAAATTTATGGACGGTGTCCATACTATGGGGCTAGTGGACACACCTCTATGCAGGTTGTGTGAACAGGAAGATGAAACTGTCAGGCATGTCTTATGCGAGTGT